>JAWZYT010001419.1:112500-117346 GCA_034508575.1 Petrolisthes manimaculis | reverse complement strand
CATGTGGTTTTGTCAATAAATATAGATAAATTTCCTCTAATTATTTTTATGTAAACTTATTAGGAGGGTGGGAGGAGTCCATTATCCGGTGTGGTTGTTGGTCCCCCAGAGAAACCATGCCAGCTTTACAACCACAAAAGTTATCCATGACACAACTACAGCAGAAGGTGGCATTGTAACAGCCATGATTAAATATAAGGCCTGAGTGGCGAATTGAGCTGTAGGAGTCCTGGGATCGAACCCCACCCCTAAACCCCTATTGCTCATTTTAAATCTTTTTTTTTGTAGGCCGAGGACAATTTCCAGGCTTCACTCAACCAATCCCTCTCACCCCCACCCCCCACCCCCCACCAATCACTCTCTTTTCCCTCTCACCCCTCTCACTCCACTCCGTTCCCTCTCACCCCCACTCCACTGGGACCTGACCCCGTTGTTATGAACCATCGATTTTAAATGAATTACGAGACACGAGAGGGGGAGGAGAGAGAGAGGGGGAGAGAGGGGGAGAGAGGGAGAGAGAGGGAAAGAGAGGGAGGGAGAGAGTGGATAGAGCGAGAGAGAGGGAGGGAGAGTGGGTAGAGCGAGAGAGAGGGAGGGGCAGAGGGGGAGGGAGAGAGGGAGAGTGGGGGCGGAAAGAGAGAGAGGGGAAGGGAGAGTGAGAGAGAACACACACACGAAGAGAGGGGGGAAGGAGGGGGAGGGGAGAGGGAAAGGGAGGGGGGAGAGGGGAAAGTTGGACACGGACATACACACACGCACGAGAGAGAGAGAGAGAGAGAGAGAGAGAGAGAGAGAGCACAGTAAAAAGTAAGGAAGGATAGGAAGAGAGGGTGAGGAAGGGACGGGAAGCAGTATTACAATCTGTATACTGACTCGGCACCATCTAACCCAACCACCCACCCAATCTGTATACTGACTCAGCACCATCTAACCCAACCACCCACCCTTCCATCGTAGTAAATAAATATCTTGGTAATAAAGAATAATGATAATAATGATAATAATAATAATAATAATAATAATAATAATAATAATAATAATAATAATAATAACAATAACGACAACAATAACAATAATAATAATAACAATAATAACAAAAACAATAATAAAAACAACAACAATAAGAAAAATAATAATAATAATAATAAAAACAACAACAATAAGAAAAATAATAATAATAATAACAAAAATAATATTAAAAATAATATCAAAAATAATAATAATAACAATAAACATAATAATAATAATAATAATAAACATAAACAAACTACTAGTGATATGTTTGTTAATGTTTGTTTGTATGTTGTTGACAATGTAGAGTAAATGATTCACCTTTAATATTACTACAATATTATTTATATCTTGTACTATCTCTCTCTCTCTCTCTCTCTCTCTCTTCTCTCTCTCTCTCTCTCTCTCATACACACACTCTCTCCTCTCTCTCTCTCTCTCTCTCTTCTCTCTCTCTCTCTCTCTCTCTCTCTCTCTCTCTCTCTCTCTCATACACACACACACTCTCTCTCTCTCATACTCTCTCTCTCTCTCTCTTAAACACACACATGCTCACTCCTACACACACACACACACACACACACTCTCTCTCTCTCTCTCTCATACTCTCTCTCTCTCTCTTAAACACACACATGCTCACTCCCACACACACACACTCTCTCTCTCTCTCTCTCTCTCTCTCTCTCTCGACTTGAGGCTTTTCCTATTGTGTGTTCTTGCAAGTCGATCACCCCCCCCTTCCTCCCCCCCTACCCCCCCTACCCCCCTCAAAGTCCATATTAAAGGGGTGGTTGTGTTGGAGTGGGGGGAGAGTGGGGGGAGAGTGGGGGGGGGGGGGGTAAGAGTGAGTGGTGGGGGAGAGTGGGGAGTGGGAGAGTGTGTGGAGTGGAGAGAGAGAGAGAGAGAGTGTGTGTGTGTGTGTGCGTGTGTGTGTGTGTTGTTTTTACTTCTCACCAAATATTATTAACTCTCTCACACACACACACACACACACACACACACCTACCATTTCCACCACCATCTTTCCCATCTTTCCTATATACAAATTCAGTGTTAGTTTTTCCATACTACATAAATATACATATCTCTTTTCTATTCCAATATGCTGTGAGTGACGTGTATAAATAAGGTGTGTGTGTGTGTATGTGTGTTTATGTGTGTGTGTATGTGTGTGTGTGTGTGTGTGTAAAAGTACGTGATGGTACCTGTTATTGAACTACACACACACACACACACAAAACATCAGAGGAGGTGAACACACACACACACACACACACACACACACACACACACACACACACAGTTTCATGTTGGTGTTTTCATCTCATTATATAAAAATAAATATTACTTATTTTTCTCATTATATAAAAATAAATATTACTTATTTTTCTCATTATATAAAAATAAATATTACTTATTTTTCTCATTATATAAAAATAAATATTACTTATTTTTCTCATTATATAAAAATAAATATTACTTATTTTTCTCATTATATAAAAATAAATATTACTTATTTTTCTCATTATATAAAAATAAATATTACTTATTTTTCTCATTATATAAAAATAAATATTACTTATTTTTCTCATTATATAAAAATAAATATTACTTATTTTTCTCATTATATAAAAATAAATATTACTTATTTTTCTCATTATATAAAAATAAATATTACTTATTTTTCTCATTATATAAAAATAAATATTACTTATTTTTCTCATTATATAAAAATAAATATTACTTACTTTTCTCATTATATAAAAATAAATATTACTTATTTTTCTCATTATATAAACATAAATATTACTTATTTTTCTCATTATATAAAAATAAATATTACTTATTTTTCTCATTATATAAAAATAAATATTACTTATTTTTCTCATTATATAAAAATAAATATTACTTATTTTTCTCATTATATAAAAATAAATATTACTTATTTTTCTCATTATATAAAAATAAATATTACTTATTTTTCTCATTATATAAACATAAATATTACTTACTTCTGGATGTTGTAAACAAATATTAATTAATTTCTTATGCATGATAAAAAATAGATATTGATTAATTATTTACACATATAAAAATATATATATAAAATAAATTCTTACGTCTGATATAAAAATAAATATTAATCAATTATTTATCTACACATGATAATATATAAAAAAATAAAAATAAATATATATAAAATTAATTCATTCCCCTGATCTAAAAATTAATATTAATTAATTTCTTACCTGTTCAATCAATCAATTCTTCTTTTTCTTCTTCTTTTTCCCCGGTGGTAATGTCAAATGGTTAATTAATAATAATAATAATGTCAATATTTTCCTTTAAACACTTTTTTCACCTTTAATCGAATTTAATAAGACAAATAATTTTTTTTTAAGAAATATATATTTTTTTTTTAAGAAATATATTTTTTTTTTAAGAAATATATTTTTGTTTTTCTATTTCATTTTCTTCGGATTAACAACAATTTAACTTTCCATTATTTGACACACACACTAACAAACACACACACACATACACACACACCATCACCCCGGCGACACAATTAGTATGTATGTATGTATGTATGTATATATTATAACCACGAACACTATAATTATCAGCTTATAAAATCTTTGAGTATATTATTATTACCAAAAATTCAATTATTATCAGCTTATAAAATCTTTGAGTATATTATTATTACCAAGAATTCAATTATTATCAGCTTATAAAATCTTTGAGTATATTATTATTACCAAAAATTCAAATATTATCAACTTATAATATCACTTGAGTATTTTATTATGATTACCACGAAAGCAAAGAGTATAGAATAATAATAATAATAATAATAACTATGCCAATGGTGAAATTAATGTTTTAGTTAGATAAAGATTATTTATTTTATTCCCCAACTTTCCTACGAAGAAATTACTCTAAAGATTACTTGATTTAAGATGGTGGTTGGTGAAGGCATTTTTCTTCACTTTGTATATACTTGCAATCCAAAATATATATAGGCCTATCCATTCTTTCTTTGTACACTCGAGATACATAATCCCTGACCAGACACACATACACACACACACACACACACACACACACACACACACACACCCTGTATTCAAACCCAGTCTCTATAGGTATACTGGGTGGGGGAAAATGAACAATACCACACACACACAGACACACACACACACACACACCCTGTATTCAAACCCAGGCGATTCGAAGCTTTCTACTCCTCAAACTCTAGTCAGAAATTATGTATCACGAGTATAACAGAATAAAATTTAATGTTATAATGAGTTCACGAGTATAGAGTTTGTCAAAGGATTCCAAATTTCAATAACAAGACCTGGATATAAATTTTAGGATTGGGAATGTATATATGTGTGGTTTTATAGCCGAGTAAATAAAGCCTTATGGACAAAAAGATGGTATTTAATCGTATTCCTCATAACCTCACTACAATAACCAAATAATCACGAATGTAATAAAATAAAAATTATTAGCTTATACTAACAATACGTATGTGATAACTACGTATGCAAATTACCTTATAGTACCACTGAGTATATATATTATAATAACCACTAATACACTGAGTATAATATGCGATACCCACGAATAAATGCAATGCAACAATTAACTTATAATATCACTGAGTATATATGCTAACCACGGCTATAATTATTAGCTTATAACGCCATTGAACAAGGGGCACTTTGGACAAGACGCGCCCTACCCCTACACCAGCCAGCAAAGCACTGAAGCATCCACAACAAGTTGGAATGGTACTTTGATTCCTTTTCGAGAGGACACATGC
>JAWZYT010001419.1:92500-107500 GCA_034508575.1 Petrolisthes manimaculis | reverse complement strand
ATTAATCCTGTTATACAATTTGAACGGCCTATTGACATTTTTACTTTGTCCCAACTGTACTTCTATAAAATAAGGTAATGTTATTTTCCTTTGAATTAATACCAAATTAATCATATAATTAAATAATATAATTGTTCTTCTACAAAATAATATATCATTGATATTTTAATTTTTAACATATTAAAAAATTTCTGCCTCTACAAAATAATACACTATATTTTTTTTTATGAAAGTCCAAATCAATAATCTTATAACTAATATAATTAATTTCTACCTTTACAAAATAACATATGAATAATTTCTGTCAGTTTGAATTAATATTAAATTATTTCATCCTCTATAAATTAAATCTATTATTACAATTAATAGCAAAATAATCTAATTACTAAATGATATAAGTAATTTTTCCTTTACAAAATAATATATCCTTCATATTATTCTATTGTTTTTTATTAATATTATTGAATTTACTTTAATGACCCTGTGTGGATGTGTGTGTGTGTGTGTGTGTGTGTGTGTGTGTGTGTCTGTGTGTGTGTGTGTGTGTGTGTGTGTGTGTGTGTGTGTGTGTGTGTGTGTGTATGTGTGTGTGTGTGTGTGTGTGTGTGTGTGCGTGTATGTATGTATGTGTGTGTGTGTGTGTGTGTATCTGTGTGTATGTATGTAGGTGTGTGTATGATTATATGTTTGTGTGTGTGTGTTTTGTGGCAATGTTTGAAGGACTAGTTTACCCCCAATTTTCTAACACACACACACACACACACACACACACACACACACACACACACACACACACACACACACACACACACAGGGTCCGTTAATGTAAGTGTTGCCAGAATAAATAAATATTGTACTTAGTTAGTGTTGTTTCATTGGGGTTTATTGGACATACGTTGGTGTTGCGTATGTTTGTGTGTGTCGTCCTCGGAGTGGTTACATACATACATACATACATACATACACACACACATATAATCACACATGCATACACACACACACATTCATATAAACACAAGTGAAATAATATATATTTGTATATAAATTATAATTCCATTGAGTTTCTTTGAGTCCTGCACTGTGTTGTACTCTGGGTGTTGGGGTGAGGTGGGGTGTAGGGGTGAGGTGGGGTGTAGGGGTGAGGTGGGGTGTAGGGGTGAGGTGGGGTGAGGAGGGGTGAGGTGGGGTGTAGGGGTGAGGTGGGGTGTAGGGGTGAGGTGGGGTGTAGGGGTGAGGTGGGGTGTTGGGGTGAGGTGGGGTGTAGGGGTGAGGTGGGGTGTAGGGGTGAGGAGGGGTGAGGAGGGGTGGTAACCTCTGACATCAATGAAAGATTATTACAGTGTGTCCCAAGCCAGGACTGAACACTGGACCACAGAAACTGTAGCCATGCACTCACTCTATCACTGTGCTAACCAGAGGCTACATAAATAAATAATACAGAATATTGAAGTACAATTGTACCTTTAGCTGTCTTGTCTCCTGATGTATTCAAGACTAAAATTAATGGACATCTGTAGAATATAACATTCTATTTACATACATTTTCTAAGTACATTTTCAAGCTCCAATTTCATCATAAAACGTGACAGAATCACATTTCTCAAAACAATATGAAATATAATATTACTGTTGTTTTTACATACATATACATGGTAGTTACAGCAAAAGTGTAGTGTTAATAATATATGCTCACACACTGACATACATTCTTACACTGACAACACAAGGCTGGTGTGATGTGTGGCAGCTGCTACACACACACACACACACACACCCTCTCTTCTCAACATAAACAACTATGTCAAGAGGCACACAAATGTTTAAAAAATGTGCTGTCAGCTTATGTCGTCACCCACAGTTTAAGGTTAAAGTTTCAATTATTATTATTTTGTTGTTTTCTTGGCAATATATTTCATAGCTGTTATTGCTGTAAACAGATATTAATATGTTGTTACTTCTCAGGTCGGCACACCAATTTACAAACTGTGTTGTTGACTTATGTTGTGATGCACGGAGTAAGGAATAAGGTTTAAGATTTAAGGTGTAAGGTTTAAGATTTAAGGTATAAGGTTTAAGATTTAAGGCAGTGGTTCTCAAACTGGGTGCCGCGGCACCCTGGGGTGCCACGGACAGCGCCTAGGGGTGCCACAAGAGCTGGGATTTTCTGTTCTAGCAAACATTAAAATGAACAAGAGGGCAAGATTGCAAACTCTTGAAGAAGAAATGAGAGTATGTTTGTCCACTATTCAACCCAACTTTAAAAGGATCTGTCAGTCACATCAAGCACATGTATCTCACTAAATCAGGTTAGCTTTTGTTTGTTTTGCTTATTTGACTATCAGTGATTATCATGCCTTTTTTCTTCTTTTTATGCTACTTTGCATTTATAACTCTTAAGTTAATCTAATATTCTGAATCTAATTCCACTGATGAGTTCTATGTTTGGGCATGTACTACAGTAGCCTACACCTAATGTTAATTTTGGTTTGAGTACGGATAATAATTTTAAATAATTAATTAAAGTAATTCAAACAGATACAATTTTATATCAGAAGTTAATTCATGTGAGGAGGGGTGATGGTGAAAAAGGGGTGCCACAGAAAGGATTATATAAATCCAGGGTGCCATCACTGAAAAAAGATTGAGAACCACTGATTTAAGGTATAAGGTTTAAGATTTAAGGTATAAGGTTTAAGATTTAAGGTATAAGGTTTAAGATTTAAGGTTTAAGGTTTAAGATTTAAGGTTTAAGATTTAAGGTATAAGGTTTAAGATTTAAGGTATAAGATTTAAGATTTAAGGTTTAAGGTTTAAGATTTAAGGTTTAACATCCGTGCATCTCAGCCATCAGTACTTCCATATTAATACACTCATATCCACTCTCTGTTTTTACCAACGAAGCGTGATCCACCATAGAGGAGGTGGCAACGACAACGCCTCCACACTCTCCTCCTTCTCCTCCTCCTTTCCTCCATTCTCCTCCCTCCGTTACACCTCTTCCTCCCTCCGTTACACCTCTTCCTCCCTCCGTTACACCTCTTCCTCCTTCCGTTACACCTCTTCTCAGTGCTGTTACTCCTTTTCTCCATTCATGTCTCACACTCATGTCTGAAATAAAAATGTTTCATATTAGAGTTAATAAAATAATAATAATAATAATAATAATAATAATAATAATAATAATAATAATAATAATAATAATAATAATATGTATTGTAATACTAATATTGATAAAAATGAAAATAATAATAATAAAAAATAATAATAAATATAATAAAAATAATAATAATAATAGTAATAATAAAAATAATAATAATTATTATTATTATTATAATACTGTACAATGCAATAAAATACCTCACCAAAATAACTTAGAATACCCAAAAATTAGTTTTAGTTTTTTTTGAGTGGATACAGCGTCATTTCCAGTCCTCTCACATTATGTTCACTGCTGGAATATATCTCAAATATACACACAAAAGTACACATACACACATACACACACAAGCATATACTATACATTACAAGCATATACACGGGGCTGCTCGGCCAGACAGCTTGAGGAACTTCAACAGCAACTACACTATGAGAGAGAGAGAGAGAGAGGGAGAGACACACGCACAAGTATATATACATTATACTACAAGAGAGAGAGAGAGAGAGAGTGAGAGAGAGAGAGAGAGAGAGAGAGAGAGAGAGAGAGAAGCATATATACATTATACTACGAGAGAGAGAGAGAGACACACACACACACATACACTGTGTGTGTTATTCATTACCATACAGATAGACTATATAAGTGATTTGCTGGGCCTGTGTTCAAAGGATAGTGTGTCTGTGTGTGTGTGTGTGTGTGTGTGTGTGTGTGTGTGTGTGTGTGTGTGTGTGTGTTTGTGTGTGTGTGTGTAGAAAGATAGAACAAGACTATCAATATGTTTACACAGTATGGTGAATGAATCTAATAGCAATGTAAATAATATTAATAATAATAATAATTAAAAAAACCACAATGAGATGAGATTCAGAAGATGTATTTAATTTCTCAAGTACAAATACAGTACATGTATTATTACAGTAGTTTCACAGTAAATGATAACATGCATCAACTATTTCACTACTTAAGCACTTTTCATACCTGCCTGTCTGTCTGTCTGCCTGCCTGCATACATACATGCATGTGTGTGTGTGTCTGTGTGTGTACATGTGTGTGTGTGTGCCTTTATGCTTGTGTGTATGTGTGTATTACTCAAGCGCTTTCCCTCCATACCTCCCGGTCTGCTTTCGTGCTTGCATACATGTATGTATGTACTGTATGTGTATGTGTGTGTGTGTGTGTGTGTGCTGAATATAAAATCAAGCCTTCTATTTTATATTAGTAAATGAATTAATTGTACTATGTTGTAATAATAACTAAATCTTTCTCACTATAATAAAAGTCTTCTATTTCTATATTATCAAATGATTCTACTGTGCTGTGTTGCAATAAATAAATACATTTTTCTTAATATAAAATCAAGCCTTTTATTTTATATTAGTAAATGAATTAATTGTACTGGTATGTATATTTATTTCTATTCTAAGTTTGCTATTCTAAATCAATACAACATGCAGCCAAACCTCAGAGTAGTTGTACCTTAACACAGGATGCCACCACACACACACACACACACACACACACACAATCCACCCCCCTCCACACACACACATTATCCCTCCCTCCTTCCTCATGCCACAGAGAAAACACACACACACACACACACACACTATCCCTCTCGCCTTACTCACGCCACAAAAACACACACACACACTATCCTCACACCACAAAAACACACACACACACACACACACACACACACTCCTTCCTCACACCGCAAAAACACACACACACACACTATCCTCACACCGCAAACACACACACACACACACACACACACACTCCTTCCTCACGCCACAAAGAACACATAGGCCTCGCAGCCGTGAGTCTGACGTAGCATCTCCCTACACAGCTCTGCGTTCAACTCATTATTCACCTCCACTTTTGTACATGCCGTAATGGTGTGCTGTTCTCCCACACTCTCACTTTGCTCTCTCACACTCTCACTATACTCTTTCTTCTCTCCCACCCTACTCTCCCTTTCTTCCTCCTGTTCTCCTTCCTCCTCCATCATCATCATCATCTCTCCTTCTTCCTCTCTGTCGTCAACACCGCCGCCCCCACAAGATGTCTCTCCCGCCCCACACGACACACCCATACACATCCCTGCAGTCGCTCCCACACTATTTGTTATGTCGAGGAAAGGGACGCGTGGTGGTGGTGGTGGTGGTGGTGGTGGTGTGTGGTGGTGTAGGGTGGTGGTGGTGGTGGTGGTACATGGCTTGATAGTGGTGGTACTGGTGGTAGAGGTGGTGGTAGGGTAGTGGTGGTGGTGGTGGTGGTGGCGAAGTGGGTGAGGCCCTGTAAACCAAAATTCCGGTCAACGTTCTGGCAACACTTACACATACAGTACAGTACATTTTACATACAGTGACTGTGGTCATTCCTACACTTAATTCTTCATGCACTTCAGATTCTGTGTTTGTCTTATCAAAACAAACTGACTCAACTTAATAATAATACAAGTTGTCCTAACCAAACAAAGCTGTTACCCTACCTAAGGCTGTGTTTATACTAAGTGTTATTGGATATGTAAATTAAAACACGTGTTTAACTCTGTACTGCACACACCAAGTATTTTCAACAGTGTCTTACTGTGTGTGTAACATGTGAGGTCATCACTCCATACACATACACAGGTAGATGATAGACAGGTACACAAACACACACACACACACACACAGGTAATTAGACAGGTATAGCCCCTACCCTCTTAGACACAAACACACACACAGACAGGTACACAGACCAACACACACACAGGTAATTAGACAGGTATAGTCCCGCCCCTCTTAGACACAGATACACACACACAGACAGGTACACAGACCAACACACACACAGGTAATTAGACAGGTATAGTCCCGCCCCTCTTAGACACAGATACACACACACAGACCAACACACACACAGGTAATTAGACAGGTATAGTCCCGCCCCTCTTAGACACAGATACACACACACAGACCAACACACACACAGGTAATTAGACAGGTATAGCCCCTACCCTCTTAGACACAAACACACACACACACACAGGTAATTAGACAGGTATAGCCCCCCCCTGCCCCGCCCCCCCCCTCCTCACCTGCTCAGAAGTAGTGTCCCATTAAACACCTTGGATAGCGAGCATCCAGGCAGGCCAGGGTGCCGTCATGGTGTGGGGCCGGGGTGGGGCGGGGGTAGGCCGGGGTACCTGCTGCTACCCCACCACCACCACTACTACTATTACTACTACTACTACTACTACCCCCACCACTACCACTCCCACTACTAATCCCACCACTACCCCCACCATCAACCCCAACAATACTATTACTACCACTACTATCCACTCCACTACCCCCAACCCCACCCCCACCATTACTCACTCCACTAATCCCACCCTCACCACTACCACCACTACTAACCACTTTGCTACCCCAACCCCCCGCCAAGGCCCCATTCATCCCACCATTACTACCCCCACCCCCACCAACACTACCCCCACTACTACACTCTACTGTCATTGAAGGCCACCCCCCGACCCCACCACTATCACCATCCCCACCACCACCACCACCACCACTACATTCTGAAAGGAGGAGGGGAGAGAGAGAGAGAGAAGGGGACATCAGGCTTTTTTTATTATGTAGTCAGAAAATTGGAGATAAATGAGTCCTTCAAATATTGCTACGAAACACACACACACCAATAATAAAGAAAAAATACCCAGCCTCCAACACACACATACACACACACCTAGTGTGTTTCATGGCAGTTTTATTAAAATCATCCACTAATAGTTATAGATAATTAATATCTATATCAAAATTGTCTAGTAATAATAGTTATAGAAATTTTAAGTCTCATAAAAATATACAGGTAGTTACATTAGGTTTGCATATTGGGTTTGTGTTCTCAAAGTGTGATTCACCTATTGAGCACCGAACCACAAATCAGCAGCAGCTTTTATCATCTCACACGCGATGCTTCCACAGCGCGACATTTTGTGGCCTACCAAAAAGTGGTCCAAATCCGGCTTTCTAATTCTGGTTTGAGCGTGACACTTGCCACTCCCCCAAACACACACTACAACCAGCCACTCAGTCTCAGTCAGTCTGCCACTCCCACACACACACACTACAACCAGCCACTCAGTCTCAGTCAGTCTGCCACTCCCCCAAACACACACTACAACCAGCCACTCCGTCTCAGTCAGTCTGCCACTCCCCCACACCATGTTTACCCCACTCTCCATTGTTACTGTATCCTCCCCTTAACTAAATACCGTAACTATTTATCAAGAGCTGACCCCCCGCCCCCCCCCTTCCCCAGCCATAAAATAGGGCCCTCTCTCGCACAAATATACGAACCTACTGTATGGAAATATAGAAATGTACTCATAAAATTGGTTATAGAAATATTAGTAGTCTCGTAAAATTGGTTATAGAAATTTTATAGTTATCTAAAAATTGGTTATAGAAATATTAGTAGTCTCATAAAATTGGTTATAAGAAATTTTATAGCTATCTAAAAATAATTATAGAAACATTAATATCATCTAAAGTAAGTTATAGAAATATTAAAATTGTCTAATCCAAGAAGTTATTGTTATGGAAATATTAAAATTGTCTTATAAGAAATAGTTATACTGTAGAAATTTTAAGTGCATCATAAAATTAGTTACAGAAATATTAAAATAATCTAAAAATTGTTATAGAAATATCAAAAATTGTCTCATAGAATTAATATTGTTATAGAAATATTAAAATGATCTCATAAGAAATAGCTAAAGAAATATTAAAATTGTCTCATAAGAAATAGCTAAAGAAATATTAAAATGGTCTTATAAGAAATAGCTAAAGAAATATTAAAATGGTCTTATAAGAAATAGCTAAAGAAATATTAAAATTGTCTTATAAGAAATAGCTAAAGAAAGATTTACCACCAATACTGTACTGCCCCTGTGTGTGTGTGTTTGTGTGTGTAGCCTATATGTATGTATGCATGTACAGTATATATGTATGTATGTAGCCTATGTATGTCATAGTATTGGTACCACGCCATCGTATACACTATAAATGTTCTTGCATACTCCCGATTTACCAACACTACTGTACTATATTATACACTATAAATAATAATAATAATAATACTGTAATAATAATAATAATAATAATAATAATAAAAATAATAATAATAATAATAATAATAGTAACAATAATAATAATAAAAATAATAATAATAATACCATATCACACTGTAATGTAATGTCTGTACATAAAACCGACATTGTACAGTACAGTACACTGGGTATTTTGGGTGTGTAATGTTGTGTGTACAATAATAAGTTATGGTAATTGAGAGGACAGAGGAGGTGAGGGAGTTTAAGGACCCCGTGATCATGTGTGGAAATTGGAGGCTTCTGATTCCTCCTGACTATGCCACAAAACACACTCCTTCCATATAGGTGTGTGTGTTTCGTGACAATATTTGAAGGACTCATTTACCTTCAATTTTTGTACTACATCACGGGGTGCCATAAAAACAGCATGTGGACTTTACAAGGTGAAATGGAGAAAGTAATGAGTGTGTGTATGAGAGATGTGGTATGAGTGAGAAGGCAATTGGTATTGAGTGTGGAGTGGTTGAGAGAGTGAAGCGTAATACACTGAGGTGGTTTGGACATGTAGAGAGAATGCAAGGTGATGAGTTTGTAAAGAAGGTGTATGGAAGTGAAGTTGTGGCACCTGGTGTGAGAGGCAGACCTCCAGTTAGATGGCAGAACAGAGTGGAAGAGTATGTAAAGGAGAGAAACATGAGGGGCAGAGTAGGGAGTGTTGGAACAGAGTGGAAGAGTATGTAAAGGAGAGAAACATGAGGGGCAGAGTAGGGAGTGTTGGAACAGAGTGGAAGAGTATGTAAAGGAGAGAAACATGAGGTGTAGAGTAGGGAGTGTTGGAACAGAGTGGAAGAGTATGTGAAGGAGAGAAACATGAGGGACAGAGTAAGGAGTAACGAGGGAGTGTTGGAACAAGGAAAACAGGAGACACTTCTGCCATGGCCACCCCCTTGGGGAGAGTTCCCGGAGGGAACAATGTGTCGGTGATATATATAAATAGATAGACAGATAGACTTTTTAGCATCCTTTTACTGCCCACCACACACACACACACACACACACACACAAACACACACACACACACACACACCTCATAATTAAACGACCCATATCCACTGTTGTTCCTCACGGGCCTTTTTTAAGTGGGCCTTCAACTGATCGTCTTGAGGGGGAGGTGGAGGTGTCGAGGTGTTTGGGGCCACCACTAACGAAGGGGCAAGTGCAGGTGTTGAGTGAGTTGGGGCCCTTACTAATGAAGGAGGTGGTGTCGAGGTGATTGGGGCCCCTACTAATGAAGTCATCTCTTGTGGTGTTGTTGTTGTTGTTGTTGTTGTTGTGTTGTCTGGAGGGAGAGAGAAGGAGACATCCACAACACACCAACCAACAAACACACAGAGAAAAATTACAGTGGATAGAATTAATGAAAATATTATGAAGAAAGTACATTATGAAGAGTGAAAATATTATGAAAAGTGTGAAATATTACCAGTAGAAAGAATGAAAATATTATGAAGAAAATACATTATGAAGAGTGAAAATATTATGAAGAGAGTAAATACAAAAGGAATAATTTCAGAGTGAGAGAAATACTGTTACTGTACGAAAATTATTATGTACAATGAGACTCATCTCAACACCCTTCAGACCATTCAAAATAGAGCCCTAAAGATAATCACAGGCAGCACAGCTACCACACCTACAGACCACTTACACCATGAAACCAAAGTCCTCAAAATCAAGGATCATCTTGACATGAGAGACACACAAACACTTGCTGCTACAGCCTCCACAAACCCACAACATCCACTACACTACATGGCACAATAGGATGTGTTTCGACCAGAGTGTACCAGGGGTCTGTGGGGCAGGAGGCCATTCTGCCCCGGGAGAACATCAACAACAACAACACCCACACATGCCAAGGAACATTAAAACAACACTTAGTACACAATACCACACACAAATACTATCTTCTCTTACACCAGTGAAGTGTAAGTGAGTGTTTCCACCACTTCTCCCACACTGTTGTCATTCACCCTAGCCCAAGGTCAAAGGAATATTGCCCTAACCTGTGTTGTGTGTGATTCACTCGTTTTTAGTAATTACAAGTTAACCACCAGCTTCAACACTAAGTCATACCAAGTGGTGCATTTACAAAAGAAGGAAGTTATTTCTAGGAAAGAGAAAGGAGAAGGGAACACCAGTGTATAGTTAATAAAAGTAAACAAACGATGATCACTCGCTATCTCCCCCCTTCCTACTAATCTCCCCCACTACCACCTCCACCACCACAGATGCCACCGATTCATCTCAGAAGGAAACACCTGTGTATGGTTAATAAAAGTAAACAAACGATGATCACACGCTATCTGTCCCCTTCCCTCTACCACCTCCACCACCATGTATGCCACCGATTCATCTCAGTTACATGAGTCACCTGAGAAAACTTTAATACGAATTATAATACTGTACCTGTTTGCATTTTACATACATCCCTGTAGGATTTAGGCAAGAAAAAACTTAAAAAGTATTTTACGTTAATTTCAGGGACAATTTTGGTGATTGATCGATCAATTGTCATTTCCCCATAGGTTACGTGTATCACATAGAACAATTTCACACAGAATGATGTCTTCTATCGACCTATTGGATGTTCTATATGAGACCGAGGTGTATAGAGATATAACACACACACACACACACACACACACACACACACACACACACACACACACACACACACACACACACACACACACACACACACACACACACACACTATCCTTTTAACACACGCTGATTAAATCACTTTTATAGTCTGTATGGTAATGAATAACACAAGCCTAAGAACACACACACACACACACACAAGAGGAAAGACGTTTTTTCTACAGAGTAGTGGGAATGCAGTGTCAAAAAATGGTGGAATAAAAGAAATGTCAACTTAGAAAGATATACGTACAGAAATGGAAAACAAAAATGGAATAAAAAAATAATATATATATTCTCTATGTAAACATTTTGTATTGTATCTAAATTATCTGAAATTAAAGATGTCATATAAGAAGAAAAAACACATTTAAATCATAGAATAATGAGAGGACACAGTAAGAAATTAATTAAAAAAAAGAGTAGACAAATATGTACAGAAATATAGTTTTTCAAATAGAGGAATAGTAAAATGGAATAAATTATCAGAATTAGTGGTGTGTCAAAAACATACATACATACACACACACAAATATGTACAGAAATTTAGTTTTCCAAATAGAGTAATAGAAAAATGGAACAAATTACCAGAAGAAGTGGTGTGTGTCAAACAAACATACATAATTTTAAAGAAAAATATGATAATTGGGTTTTAAAATATGGGACATTATGAGCTTGCCTCAATCCTGTAAAGATACAAATAAGTAACAACAAATAGGTAAGAGAAAACACACACACACACACACACACACACACACACACACACACACACACATACACATACACCAACACACACACACACACAGGGTCCCATAAAGTTTATATACAGAGAATGAAAACATATTATGTACAATACAGTAGACCTTGAATATATAATGAATAAATATTTGTATCCACCACTTACTTCAATTTACACTCAGTCCATTATTGAACACCACCAAATATATAAGTGTGTGTGTGTGTGTGTGTGTGTGTGTGTGTGTATGTGTGTGTGTGTGTGTGTGTGTGTGTGTGTGTGTGTATGTGTGTGTGTGTGTGTGTGTGTGTGTGTGTGTGTGTATGTGTGTGTGTGTGTGTTACCAATACTAACTATAATTATAAGTGATTTAATGAGCATGTATTAAGTGGACATAATATCTGACAAACACATTCAACTTAATAATAATAATAATATCGAGGATCTACCGCCCAAAGCAAAATCGTAAGTAACAACAAATACAACAACAACAACAACAACAACAAGTCTCTTACCTTCGGTCCTCATGCGTTTCATTTCCGTGACGAACACTTCCTCCCTCGACCTCTTGCGACCACCGATGGGGATGTAGTTGTGTGAGATGCCGGGGTTGAGGGTGATGTCTTCGCTGACCCCTCCTGTGTTGATGACCCCTTCGACCCCGTCCTTTTTCAACGGTGCCGTGAAGCCCGGGAAAGGTGTCGGTGTTTGTACGTTGTTGGTGGTGAAGGCCGGAGGTGTTGTTGGTGTTGTGGTGTTGTTGTTGGTGTGTGTGTGTTGTTGTGGGAAAGGTGTGCCGGGGGGGTTGTTTTGTACGATGCTGTGAATGCCGTTAGTCGTGTTCGTTGGATTGCCATTCGTGGTGTGGTTTCCGTTCATGGCTTCGTGACAGTCTCCGTCCGTGTCCATCTCCATGTCTACATCATCTTCGGGCTGCTGGTGCTGGTGGCGGCCATCTTGGTGCCCGGTGACACTGGCAGGTTGGCGGCCATCTTGGTGCACTGTGACACTGGTTGGTTGGAACCCATAGTAACCATTGGATGATGTAAAGGTACCATTAGTTGTACCATTAGATAAAACACTACCATTGACTTGACCTCTTGTTATTCCATTGGTGTGACCCACAACACCATTACTGTGACCTGATATTCCATTAGCATGACCTGTTATTCCATTGGTGTGACCTGCTATTCCATTAGCGTGACCTGTTATTCCATTGGTGTGACCTGTTATTCCATTAGCGTGACCTGTTGTTCCATTAGCATGACCTGTTATTCCATTAGCATGACCTGCTATACCATTGGTGTGACCTGTTGTTCCATTGGTGTGTGGTACTATAATACCGTTGGTGACAAGTGATGAAGTAGGACAGTGTGGGAAGACTCCACCATTAAGGCCGTGGGCTGGAACACTACGGGCAATACTACACATACTCCCACCATCACTAGCATCCATACCTGAAAAGTTACAACATAATTAATATCTGTTTACAGCAATAACACCTATGAAATATATTGTCAACAAAACAAAAAAATAATAAATTAAACTTTAAACCTTAAATTGTGGGTCACAACATAAGTTAACAACAGTTTTTTAAACTTGTGTTCCTCTTGACATTATTATTATTATTATTATTATTACAAGCACTGGCTTCGCCAGCCAGTGGGTGCTTTTGCCTGCGGCGCTGCTCGCTTCGCTCACATCTTCACTTCACACATACACACACACACACTTCTGTACTAACCTTCCTGTTGTTGGTGAGTGATGTTATTAAGGTGTGTTGCCAGGTCACTGTAACTACAAGCCTCGGCCAACTGTCCTGCTGTCTGTCCGTTGTTGTTGTGTACACTGAAACAAAAATTAGTTCATTACGGACCCTGTGATTGTTTATCAAAATTGGAGGCTTCTGTTTCCCCCTGACCATACCAGGAAACAAGCTCATATAGTACTTAGTCTGTATGGTAATGAATAACACAAACCTGGGAACACACACACACACACACACATACAGTACAGGGTCCCTTAATTAATAACAAGAGTAAGAATACACCTGCTCCTTTTGACCTAATCTTGGCTTTAGTTAATATGAGTCAATATGAGTTTTATTATGAGTTAAAGTACTATGAATGTTGTTGAAAATGACCTACACACACACACACACACAAACACAAACATACATGGTCCTTTATATAATAGCATAATGTTAATAGCATAATGTTGTTTACCTAATCTTGGCTTTAGAGTTGAGTAATATATTAACACACTCTAGTGATCCGGTCCTTGCTGCTTTGTGAAGTGCTGTCTCTCCCAAATAGTCCTGGGGAAAAAAACATAATATTAGTCTAAGGAATCATTACCATTATTTATTTTATTTTATCCGTCTATGTCTTTATCATTATTATTATATTTTTTCACAGTCTAAATGTTTTATGTTCAAGTAAAAAGTACTATTATTATTTTACATTTCATCAGTCTATGTCATAATTATGATTTAAAAAAAAGAGAATTATTATTATTTTATCAGTCAATATTTTCTTGAGAATCCCGGACATGCCCCCAATATCTGTTACGGTACGTCTACAGTCCCGGGCTGACTGAGACACACAATCAGATTAATCACAACAAGAACAAACTCAAACACCTGTAAAGCTTCTAACCCTTTTATTTTATTCTTCCATTCTCCAAATCCTATCTGCCTCTATCTTCCATGTCTTTCTAAACTCTATATAACATTTTATAGGTATCCTGGAATATAACGAAATAAAGTAATGACATCTTTTACTTAGTAGTGAAGATGTCAACAACACACTATTCT
Source organism: Petrolisthes manimaculis (assembly GCA_034508575.1). Classification (NCBI taxonomy): domain Eukaryota; kingdom Metazoa; phylum Arthropoda; class Malacostraca; order Decapoda; family Porcellanidae; genus Petrolisthes; species Petrolisthes manimaculis. Next base: position 92,982 of record JAWZYT010001419.1, on the reverse strand, counting down.
GTACCAAAACATAATGACAGTGTGACATAATCTAGGTAGTGAAGATGTGTCACACCGTATTCATCTTGTATTTAATAGTAAAGATGTCAACACACTCTTCTGTACCAAAACATAATGACGGTGTGACATAACCCGGGTAGTGAAGATGTGTCACACCGTAACAACATATTTTTTTTTAATTGGAGATGGTTTTGAACTTATTTAGAATTAGCCTCGTGGTTAATAAGATAATATTCTCAATAGTAACTTTAATCATCAGTGACCATTTCCAAAGTCTTCAGATTTGGACACCTAATTTGTATCATTATAATTTTATCATTCTACTTTATATAATATTAACCAGAGTATCATTACTACATAATTATTATACACAGTACATATCCATCATATCGGTGACACACATACACACACACACACACATACACACACACACATACACATATACACACACACACACTGCATAACCATCGTATCAGTATCAC
>JAWZYT010001419.1:85000-87500 GCA_034508575.1 Petrolisthes manimaculis | reverse complement strand
GTATCTCTCTCTCTCTTTGTACCCTCTCTCTCTCTCTCTCTCTCTCTCTCTCTCTCATCCTGTACCCTGCATGCTATCTATCTATTTATCTATCTATTTATCTATCTATCTATTTCCTTTTTCCTCCTCACCTCAATTTCTCTCCACCCCCTCCTCCCTCCTCCAGTTTCTCTCTCCACACTCGACTTTCCCTCCACATAACGACTCCACCCTCCACTACCTACTTACCTACCTACCCACCTACCTACTTACCTACCTACCTACCTACCCACTTACCCACCTACCCACGAACCTACAATGAAAGAAAACGGTAAATAAAAATCAGACTTAAAATTAACTAACTCAGCAAAAGTTTATTCAAAATTAGAAACCCGTAAAAAATAAAAGCAAAAATAAAAATAAAATGCAACATTAATTTGTGATTAAAATGCAGCATTAAAACTCTATGCAAAGATAGAAAACAGTAAAAAAATAAAAGCAAAATCCAAAACTAAAATGAAACAGTAAAACTCTATGCAAAGTTATAAAACAGTAAAAAAAAAAAAAAAGCAATCAGTAAATCAGATCAAATTGAAATTAATATGAAACAGTAAAACTCAGTAAAGTTAGAATACAGTAAAAATAAAAGCAAACAATAAATCAAAACCAAAATTAAACTGAAATAAAATAAAAATAAAACTTCATACAATTTCATTTCTTTCTTATATTGATAGACATTAGTTGTGTTTAGGAGAAGTTTTTTATCCTGAGGGAGACTATTGAATAATTTAGGTCCAAAACTGATAACACTGTTTTTGTATAATGTTGTTCTAAATACTGGACAAATTAAATTAATATGATTACTTTTAGTGCTTCTTTAATTCTCAATTAACTTAAAAATAGAAATATTATGTACCCTAGTTTTAAATATTAACAATAATGTAAAATACTTATGACTAACAGAAAACTTCATCAGTTTAGCTTCAGAGAATATATGGGCTGTGGAATCATTTTTTTTAAGAAAATATATGCATCGTAAGAATTTGTTTTGAGATACCACTATTCTATTTAAAAAGGATGGCCAAGTACATACATGCCCATACAGAAACACAGTATATAAGATGTGGATAACATAAAGTATAGTATATGCTGATCATAGCTTCTATTATTAGATTATTACGAATTCTATATAGTATTCCAGTCATCTTAGAAATTTTTAAACATGTTTGGTCAATGTGATGTTTCCAGTTTAAATTCTCATCAATAAAGACTCCAAGAAATTTTGTAATATTAACTTGTTTTATAAAATCACCATCCAATAACATTGGATTTATAATATTTTTTACAGACCTATTTTGAAAAAGGATAAAATTAGTTTAAGAAATATTAAGTTTTAGTTTATTAGATGTTAACCATATTTTTACGTTATTTAGTTCAGATATTATGTTTGTGTGCAGAGAGTCTATATTTTTATCCTTAAGTAACAGAGTTGTATCATCAGCATACATAACAAACTTTAACTTTGTACTGGTATTAACCACATCATTTATATAAATCAGGAAGAGTATAGGACCTAATATCGAACCCTGTGGTACTCCTTTATATATGGACTAAAGTGGAGAATAATTTTGATTACAATATACTGCCTGTTTTCTACAATCAAGATAGCTCTTAAACAATTCTAGTGGTAATCCTCTAATTCCTAAATGTTCTAATTTATACAATAAAACTTTATGATCCAATGTGTTAAAAGCTTTTGATAAGTCTAAAAATACTCCAATGACAAACATTTTTTCTTCTAAACTTGTGTACACATTGTTAACTGTTAACAAACTGAAGTATTACAGACTCAGTGCCTTAATTCAATATATATAGTTGTTACTAAGGTGGAGAGACACAAACATTGCTCTGGCACCTGGAGACAGTGTGGTGCCTGTCTACTCCCCCCTTCCCTTCCTTCCTCTCTTCCCCTTTCATTCTTCCTCAGTGCCAAGTTCCCTCCCCCATCTCCCCCTCTCACTCACTCCCTCTCCATTTCTCTCCCCTGTAGGCTACCTTCTTCTTCCTCCATTCCCTTCCCTTCTTCCTCCTCAGTGCCAAACTCCTCCCTCTCCCTCCGTGCCAACCCATACCTCCTCCCTCTCCCTCCCTGAGACGTGGGGAGCTAGACTAGAGGGGGCTCCAGCCCCTGCTCTGCCCCGATATCGGGGAGAGAGGGCTTCCCAAGGTAGGAAGGTCGCCAGTGATAGACCAGACTAAATAGTTCCCATCTTTCAGTTCTTCAACTGTCCCTCTTTTCATTTTATTTCCTTCCTGCTTGCTGTCACACCTCTCACTTTTTTCTGGCGCTATAGCACTCTCTCTCCCTCAGTGCAACCCCTCCTCTCCCTCCCTCTCTGTGCCAAACCCTGTACATTTTCTCCCTCCTTATTTCTTCTTCCTCATTCCCTTCTTAATTCCTCCCTCTCCCCTCCCTCAGTGCCAAACCCTCTATATTATACACACACACACACAGACTCTC
>JAWZYT010001419.1:7500-82500 GCA_034508575.1 Petrolisthes manimaculis | reverse complement strand
TTCGTGGCATGGTCAGGAGGAATCAGAAGCCTCCAATTTTTACACAACATTATTCGCAGGGTAGAAAAATAAATAAAAGAGAGAGAGAACCGGTGCATTTCCGTCTAAGAGAGAGAGAGAGAGAGAGAGAGAGAGAGAGAGAGAGAGAGAGAGAGAGAGAACCAGTACATTTCCGTCTGAGAGTGAAAGAAAGAGAGAGAGAGAGAACAGCTATCCATCCACCCATCCACTCCCCTCCACCTAATAACAAGAAAGTGGATGAAGCCTTTTACACACACACACACACACACACCTTCCCTACACATACACACATTAGGCTACTACTATCCACCCTTCCTTTCAGACACACACACACACACACACACACACACACACACATATATGTATATGTGGATATGTATATGTTTATTTATATGTTTATCTACGTACCGGTATATGTATTCCTTTTTCCCATATGCTTTTGTTTTTCTGTTTTTTTCTTTTTTCATTTGTGTTCATTCCCATTTTTATCATCATTGTTTTAGTGTGATGTGTACAATTTAATAAACCGATTATTATTATTATTATTATTATTATTATTACATTACTAACCTCCCCTACCTTTCCACTACCCTTACACACACACACACACACACACATCATTACCCTCCCCTACCTTCCCACTACCCCCCTACACACACACACACACACACACACACACTTACGTAACCCTATACACCGCTAGCGTGACAGCTCGTACAGTCACGACCATAAGTACGAGGCCAGATGAATGAAAGATTATTGAAAATGTGTTGGAGTGAAATATTATGAATCAATATTACCGTATATAAGAAAAACATTAACCTAGGTAAGTGATTTTAAATGAGTGAATGTGTTTAAAAAAAAATTAACCTAAGTAAGTGATTTTAAATGAGTGAATGTGTTTAAAAAAAAAATAACCTAGGTAAGTGATTTTAAATGAGTGAATGTGTTTAAGCAAAAAATTAACCTAGGAAAGTGATTTTAAATGAGTGAATGTGTTTAAGCAAAAAATTAACCTAGGTAAGTGATTTTAAATGAGTGAATGTGTTTAAAAAAAAAAATAACCTAGGTAAGTGATTTTAAATGGGTGAATGTGTTTAAGCAAAAAATTAACCTAGGTAAGTGATTTTAAATGAGTGAATGTGTTTAAAAAAAAAATAACCTAGGTAAGTGATTTTAAATGAGTGAATGTGTTTGAGTGAAATATTATGAATCAATTTTACTGTATATATCAAATGTTTTAAGCTATAGGTGAGTGAAATTAAATGTGTTTGAGTGCAATATTATGAACTAAAATTACTGTATACCGTATAATTATATATCAAATATTAAAATATATAATGAGTAAGTGTGTGTGAGTGAAATATTTTGAACTAGTAAGTACTGTACATATCAATTGTTTTAATGCTACGTGAATGAAAGTGTGTGTGTGTGTGTGTGTGTGTGTGTGTGTGTGTGTGTGTGTGAAATATTATTAACTAGAATTACTGCATATATCCAAATTGTTAGCCTAGGTGAATGAAAGTGTGTGTGTTTGTGAGTGAAATATTATGAACCAAAACATGATAAATAGTGTATGTGTAGTGTGGAAAAGTATAAGTGAAATAAGTGTGGTGTAGTGAAATATAAGTGTAAGAGTAGTTTATTGATCTTTACTTACCAAACTCTCTCTCTCTCTCTCTCTCTCTCTCTCTCTCTCTCTCTCTCAAGACACACTAACACACACACACTCTCTCTCTTTCAAGATATACACACACACTTTCTCTCTCTCTCTCAACATATACAGTACACACGCACACACAGACATACACACTTTCTCTCTCTCTCTCTCTCTCTCTCTCTCTCTCTCTATCTATCTATCTCTCTATTATCACTTCCGGCCATTACTTCATTTTTATAATTAGCCTCTCTCTCTCTCTTTCTTTCTTTCTTTCTCTCAGATTACAGCACACACACACACACACACTATATCTCTCTCATATTACATCACACACTCTTCCTCACACAAACAAACACACACACACACACTCTCTCTCTCTCTCATATTACAGCACACAAACATACACACACACACTATAATATCTCTCATATTACATCACATACTAGCACACTCTTCCTCGCATTCTCTCTCTCTCTCTCTCTCTCTCTCTCTCTCTCTCTCTGGTATCACGTGTCTAGTCTCCAAAACATTGGTTAGGTTCGGTGTTGTTGCTAAGGAACTATCATAGGATGTGCGTGACATAATAATAACATTGCGCACACACACACACACACACACACTCTCTCTCTCTCTCTCTCTCTCTCTCTCTCTCTCTCTCTCTCTCACAGGGTCGTAGTTAGGATTGCAACAAGCACACACACACATACAGAACAATTATTATTAAAACTCTTAATCGTTGTGTGAATAATTATGGTGTGGTAAAATGTTCAGTGATGTTCCTTTGTGTGTGTGTGTGTGTGTGTGTGTGTGTGTGTGTGTGTGTGTGTGTGTGTGTGTGTGTGTGTGTGTGTGTGTGTGTGTGTGTGTGTACCGCAAGCCTACCTACTGTGCCGGTGTGTGTGATGCAAGCCTATTTTGTATTGTGTATTAATTTATTGTCTTTACGTATTCGAAGCACATCTGTATACAAATTAGTGATCGCGACTGTATTTATCTACAATTTATAAACATTGGACTGTATGAAAAGTGTGTATTTAATTAAGGTCATATCACTTATAGAATCAGCGTATTTTACACTTGATAAAAATATTGTTAATTGCACTATAGAGGAAGTATACCATTTTCCTGTGTGTGTGTATGTGTGTGTGTGTTGGTGGAGCAGTAGCCTACATGCATCCATAGTAAATGTACTGCTTACACACACACACACACACACACACACAGAGAGAGAGAGAGAGAGAGAGAGAGAGAGAGAGAGAGAGAGAGAGAGAGAGAGAGAGAGAGAGACACACACACACACCACAAGTATGGGTCAATATCTTTAGTATGAGGCGCCATGGAGGCAGGCAGGCAGTGTGTGTGTGTGTGTGTGTGTGTGTGTGTGTGTGTGTGTGTGTGTGTGTGACCTTTACATCACAGACACTCGCTAGGCTATCCCGTCAAGCCTAGGTAGGGTAATAGGTAAAATCAATCACCCAACATATAACACAAACATAATAACATAATAACATAATAACATAATAACAAACATAATAACACTTACATAACAACCAACATAATTAATTAACAACATCATCAACTCAACATAACCAACATAACTAACATAATTATATAACCAACATCATTAATTACCAACATCAACCCCTCAACATAATTATATACGGTAACCAACATAATTAATTAGGTACCAACATTAACCCAACATAATTATATATTCAACATACTCCTTACAACCCAACATATAATTATAACCAACATCATTCCTTATCATCATAAACTTATTATTATTATTATTATTATTATTATTATTATTATTCCTCACCACATTTCAGTAACTAATCGAAAAAAGTATTAAATTACAAATATACACATACAGTAGGCCTATATAATATTATATAGGCCGTTTATGTTGGGGCCGTGTTTCAGGTGTGTCTGTTTCACATGTCCGTAATTGTACGTTCAAAATTATAATATATATATAATTATTATGAGGTGAGTCCTTGGCTGTGTTAAAAATGCAGTGATAATTGTGTGTGTGTGTGTGTGTGTGTGTGTGTGTGTGTGTGTGTGTGTAAGTGACCTATTATTATGTTCAGTAAAAATAATAGTAAAAATAACAATACTAATAGCAATAATTATAATAATGGTGAATGATTTTTATGATAGCAGGACAACAGAGTATAATAATAATAATAATAATAATAATAATAATAATAATAATAATAATAATAATAAGGAATGAGTTTTATGGAAGCAAGGCAACTGCAGAGTACATAGGGAGGGAGGGAGGAGGAGGGGGTGAAGGGAGGGAAGAAGGAAGTACACAGGATGTTGGAGGGAGGGAGGGAAGGAGGGAGGAGAGGTGTAGGAGGGAGGGAGGGATGGAGGGAAGGATGCAGGAGAGGTGTAGGAGGGAGGGAGGGAGGGATGCAAGAGTGGAAGGGAGGGAGGAATTAAAAGTGGGAGGGAGGGAGGAAGGGATGCAGAGGAGGGGAGGGATGTAGGAGTGGGAGGAAGAGGGAGGAAGAAAGAGATGCACTGTAGGAGTAGGAGTAGTGTGGGTGGAATGGGAGGAAGGAGTGGAGGAAGAGAGGGAGGCAAGGTAGGAGTAGAAAAGAGGGAAGGAAACACATATTCTCTCTCTCTCTCTCTCTCTCTCTCTCTCTCTCTCTCTCTCTCTCTCTCTCTCTCTCTCTCTCTCTCTCTCTCTCTCTCCACTTAAATTTTCACTTGAATAATTTTCCCTCTGTCTCTCTTACTGTCAAATAAATTCTCTCTCTCGCTCTCTCTTACCGTCATATAAATTTTTTTTTTTCTCTCTCTCTCTCTCTCTCTCTCTCTCTCTCTCTCTCTCTCTCTCTCTCTCTCTCTCTCTTGTACTGTCATCTAAATAATTACTATCACAGTTGGATTATTCCTCGTGTAAACCTCGTGTTTATTTTCACGGTCACATATACTGTCACAAACCCGAATAGATCGTTATCAAACACACACACACACACACACACACTGTCACCTATTCATTAATGTCTACGTTATTATAGTATCTATCATATCACCAAATCAAATCAACCTCATCATAACTATAAGAGAGAGAGAGAGAGAGAGCAAGTAAAAATTGAGATAGAGAAAATATTACTGTAGTACACGTATGTATGTTGCAAATAATTTAAGTTTTATGTATGTATGTTTGTTTACTGGTAGTTGTTATTTACTAATCAATGCACCTTGCTGTATATCTACTTAGACAATCTTACCTATCAGCATCTACTACCACTACCAATAACAAAAATATATAAATTAAGAGTGTTATCAATTCGTAATAATAATAATAATAATGAAAGGCTCACAAACATACTATATTTGTAACATCGATGGTTTGTCAATCTATCTATCAGTCAATTTGTTAGATCTATTTATCTAATTACCTGTCTGTATGTATGTATGTCTCTCTCTCTCTCTCTCTCTCTCTCTCTCTCTCTCTCTACAAAACACACACAAACACACACTAACCTTTCCAAAATAAGCAGCCCAGAGTGAAGGCAGTATGCAATTTTATCAAACAAAACACACATACACCAACTTAATTACCTGTCTGTCTGTCTCTCTATCTCTCTCTCTCTCTCTACAAAACACACACAAACACACACTAACCTTTCCAAAATAAGCAAGAGTGAAGGCAGTATGCAATTTTATCAAACAAAACACACATACACCACACACATACACTCTCTATCTCTCTCTCTCTCTCTACAAAACACACACAAACACACACTAACCTTTCCAAAATAAGCAGCCCAATGTGACGGTGTCCATCCATAGTATGTATCTTCTAGTGTGATGTGTGTGTGTGCTGCCTCGTGATCATGTAACAGTAATAACAAGCCATTAACGTCACCATCTCTACAAGCTCGATGTAAGGGAAATTTGTTACATAGTGCTTTTTCACTCATTACACTCCAATTACTACTGTTATTATTGTTGTTATTGTTGTTGTTGTTATTGGTGGTGGTGGTGATGGTGGTGGTGGTGTTATTCATACTGTTGTTACTACTGTTGTTATGGGTAGCGTTATTCATACTGTTGGTTAATTGTTCTTGTTGTTATTTCTGTTATTTTGGTTTTTTTTCTAGTTACTGTTGTTGTTGTTCATATTGTTGTTGTTATTTCTGTTATTTTGGGTTTTTTTTTCTAGTTACTGTTGTTGTTGTTGTTGTTGTTGTTATTCATACTGTTGTTACTGTTGTTAACTTAAATGTTTTGTTGTTACCGTTGTTGTTATTGTTGTTGCTGTTCTTGTTGTTGTTGTTGCTAATGTTCTCACCACTACTGTTTGTTGTTGTTGTTGTTGTTACTGTTGTTCATCCAATTACTGTTGTTACTGTTATTAATTTTTATTCACTTATTTCACCAGTTACTGTTTTTTTGTAATTCATTCAGTTGTTGCTGTTATTTGTTTGTTATTCATCAAGTTGGTTGCTATTGTTTGTTGGCATTACAACTGTTATTTATTTATCCGGTTGTTGGTGTTGTTTTTTATTGTTATCACGTTATTTTTGGATATAAATAGAGGTGTGCACACGAGTAGAGCGACGTCCTCTCCCCGTCACCTCTCAACACCTACTAACACTACAGCAACAACACCGTTCAATGTTATACCGGGTGTGTGAGCTGTGTAGGGAGTAACGGGAGACTAGACTCGCTCATCTTTTAATACACTATTTTCGTGTTTTTATTCAATGTGTGATCATGTGACGTGTGTTAATCATCGTTTTCATGAGTGTTTTAGTGTTGTGTGTATGTTAGGATGGTGTAAATAGCGTATGTGCAGTAATATCCTCATCCCGGTGTGCACGTGCGCTATCCCTTCACCGCTCATGGTGCTTAAATTTCTTTGTTCAAATGCAATATTTTTTTTTTATAAAGCACGCTATTCACTCCTTCAGAAGAGGATGTCATATGATTTCCCCAAGCATACACATACATATTAATATCCTAGCTTTTGTTTATTATTCAAATAAACTAAAGATGCGTTAGTTACTGCATGAAATACTAAATACATTCAAAAGAGGATGTCATTTGATTTCTCCAAGCATAATATATAGATACATATACGCATACATATTTATAGCCTAGTAGCTTTTGTTCATTAATTAATAATAATAATAATAATAATAATAATGATAATAATAATAATAATAATAGTACATACACAATATTGTCTGTTTATATAAAAAAGATTGGTTGATTTTCTTGTAGGTGAATTGGAAAGTCGATCTTGTGATTCCTCGAAACTAATTATATTTAAAAAAATATGTCATCTCAAAGTAACTTATAGTAACATATATCAATCGTATATATAAGTTTAATTAATGCAACAGCTGTGGCCTGAATAAATGATTAATTAAAAGGAGATTCACTGTACGATTATAAATTATATACCTTCTGTTTCTTACAAATTAATTCAGGGGGTGCGGGAATAGGGGTACAGACTTGGGGGAATTTAGGGGGGTTGGGGGAGTATATGGGGGGGGGCAGGAGTAGGTGGACAGGCTAGAGGGGGGACTGGGGGGTGCGGGAATAGGGGGACAGGCTTGGGGGAATTTAGGGGGGTGCAGGAGTAGGGGGACAGGCTAGAGGGGGGACTGGGGGGTGCGGGAATAGGGGGACAGGCTTGGGGGAATTTAGGGGGGTTGGGGGAGTATAGGGGGGTGCAGGAGTAGGTGGACAGGCTAGAGGGGGAACTGGGGGGTGCGGGAATAGGGGGACAGGCTTGGGGGAATTTAGGGGGGTGCAGGAGTAGGGGGACAGGCTTGGAGGGGGGATAGAGGGAGTGCGGGAATAGGGGACTGGCAAGAGGCTTTCTACCCACCCCACCCCAAGCCTGTCCCCCTATACCTACTCCCTCTACTCTCGCTCCCCCCCCCCCCAGTACACCCCCCCCCCCAAGCTTGTACCCCTATTCCCGCACCCCCTCTGATCGTTTATATGAGATTTATTGGTAGCTTCTGATTCCTCCTGACTTTGCCACGAAAAAAACAAATAAACTCTTTCTATATAGGTGTGTGTGTGTGTGTGGTGGCAATATTTAATTATATAACTTGTGAATTATTATATGGCGTGTGAAGTTGTCAAAGAAAACGAATTTATAGTGTGGAATAAAGGATAGACTTGTGAAAATTAGACTAGCTATTGGAATGACAAATAAAAGGATGAAATGAGATCAACCTAGGCCTGGAAAACCCTGTAGGATGAGGGAAAAGGAAGGTAATAGAGAGATGGAAGGAAAGGAGGGACAGGGAGAAGATGATGGCGGGGGGCGGCGGGGTGATGGCGGGGTGGCGGGGCGGGGGGCGGCGGGGTGGTGGCGGGGTGGCGGGGCGGGGAGGGTATAACACGGCAGTGGTTGCAGCGAAAAAAAATTAATAAATAAAAAAATAATAATAAAAAATCTCTTATTATAATTAATCTCCTTTCAAACCTCACCGGCGGGAGACTAAAATAATGAAGCAGTACCGTTGAAAACCCACATGATGACGTTTTAATGACAGTCGACAATAACAACAACAACAACAACAACACCAAATTTTAGAGACAGTGGAGACAACATGCCGGTGACAAGTAGACGTGTATTATGGCTATTATTATTAATTTGTTGTTATTTAAGTGTTATTAATGGCTCTGATGACATATTAGGATGTGGAGGATATGTCAGAAGTGATGTGGATATTAATTATGCACAGGTTGGCATTAAATTGTAAGTATAATAAGTAAATAAGACTGTTTTAATTAAGGTCCGTGTGTGTGTGTGTGTATAATTATGTGTGTGTTAATTTAGGAACCCATGTGTGTATGTGTGTTAATTAAGGATATTGTATATGTGGATATTAATTATGAATAGTTTGGCATTAAATTGTAAGTATAATAAGTAAATAATACGGTTTGAATTAAGGACCGTGTGTGTGTGTATAATTATGTGTGTGTTAATTTAGGAACCCTTGTGTGTGTATGTGTGTTAATTAAGGATATTGTGTATGTGGATATTAATTATGCACAAGTTGGCATTAAATTGTAAGTATAATAAGTAAATAATACGGTTTTAATTAAAGACTATGTGTGTGTGTGTGTGTATAATTAAATGCGAGTTAATTTAAGAATCCTATGTGTGTGTATAATTAAATGCGAGTTAATTTCAGAATCCTATGTGTGTGTGTATATGTGTTATAACGCATTTGCAAACCACAAATTGTATATACAAAAGTTGTTTGTGATTGTAAAATATAAACACTGGTAAATGTTTGAAATCGAGTTGTGGCAACTTGTAAAAATATTCCAGATGTTTTTATCTTGTTTACACACAAACTTATAACATTCTAAGACATTTTTTTTATGGCATTTTTATTTCCAAGATGGGGCATAATCGAATTGGACATTTTGGAATTAATCTGACCTTACCTAACCTAACCTAACCTAACCTAACCTAACCTAACCTAACCTAACCTAACCTAACCTAGACCACAGCAGACTACCGGGACCTAACCTGGGCAGACTACCGGGACCTAACCTGGGCAAACTACCGGGACCTAACCTGGGCAAGCTACCGGGACCTAACCTGGGCAAACTACCGGGACCTAACCTGGGCAAACTACCGGGACATAACCTGGGCAAACTACCGGGACCTAACCTGGGCAAACTACCGGGACCTAACCTGGGCAAACTACCGGGACCTAACCTGGGCAGACTACCGGGACCTAACCTGGGCAAACTACCGGGACCTAACCTGGGCAAACTACCGGGACATAACCTGGGCAAACTACCGGGACCTAACCTGGGCAAACTACCGGGACATAACCTGGGCAAACTACCGGGACCTAACCTGGGCAAACTACCGGGACCTAACCTGGGCAAACTACCGGGACCTAATCTGGGCAAACTACCGGGACCTAACTGGATGTGGCTTCAGTCCCATCACTGCTACAAAACCTTATGAGGATTTAAATTATTGGTTAATGATGATTATAGAAAAATCATAACAGAGAATGGCAATACTGTACTATATATATATACAGTATTTACTAATATACTGAAACTTTTCTGTATATTCTATTTCTTGTACACCTTTTAAAAGTTAAGAGAATGTGTACGAATTATTGTAGCCGGAAATACAAATATCCTTCATTATTGGTTTTGATTGGCCATTAGTCACTAGTAATTTCTCCATCCCTTTATTTTATTTATTTATTTATTTATTTATTTATTTTATTTATTTATTTATTTATTTATTTATTTATTTATTTATTTATTTATTTATTTATTTATTTATTTATTTATTTATTTATTTATTTATTTATTTATTTATTTATTTATTTATTTATTTATTTATTTATTTATTTATTTTATTTCAGGTTCACGCAGCAGGGCAACTTGAAGTACGAGACGGAATGTGCACCCAACAACGGCTACTACTTCATGCCCATCTATGACAAGGGGCAGTATATTATTAAGGTGAGGAGGGGATGTTGATGTGGGATATCTACTGTATATATTGTATTGTATTGTATTTATAGAATCATAATTTTGTTTGTATTTATACTGCATATGTACAATAGTCACAAAAGTCCAATAATATAAATAGACCACACACACACACACACACACACACACACACACACACAACACTCACACACACACACACACACACACACACACACACACACACAACACACACCACACAAGACACGATCACTCACACACACCACACAACACACAACAACACACCCATACACACACTATCACTCACCCAAACATACTATTTTTATTATTTCATTATTATTATTATTATTTTATTTTTCTCGCAGGTGTCCCCGCCCCCCGGCTGGAGTTTTGAGCCGGATGAAGTGTCTCTTAAGATTGATGGTGAGACAGACGCCTGCAGTCTCAGTAAGGACATCAACTTTCACTTCAAGGGCTTTGCTGTCATTGGCAAGGTTAGTTAGTGGTGGAGGTGATGATGGTTACTTGGAGAGAGAGAGGGAGAGAGACACCACAGACTCACAGACAGATAGAGAGGGGGAGAGAGAATCAGAGAGAGAGATACACACACAGACAGAGAGGGAGAGAGATACGGACACAGACAGATAGAGAGGGAGAGAGACACAGACACACAGACAGATAGAGAGGGGGAGAGAGATAAAGAGAGAATGCACATTTTCACACATCATATTACACCCATTATAACTACAGTAATTCCTATTGTTATTTCTTATGGTATGACTTTAAAAGGTACCTTAGTGAGAAAGAGACAGACAGAAAAAGAGAAAGAAATTGAATATATTAATTGACATGGCTTATCACACCTGTTTAAGGAGATGTGGGAATAAGGGGACAGGCTTGATGGGGGAGGGGGTAGAAAGCCTGCACCCCCCTAACCCCTCCTCCCCTAACCCCCTACTCCTGCATCCCCCAAATCCCCCCAACCCCACTAATCCACCCCTAAGCCCGTTCCCCTACTCCCGCACCCCCCCAAAAAAAAACCGAACCCACTAAACCCCCCTCCAAGCCTGTCCCCCTATTCCCGCAACCCCCCAAAAATCCCTGAACCCACTAAACCCCCCTCCAAGCCTGTCCCCCTACTCCCACCCCCCCAAAAAAATAACCCGAACCCACTAAACCCCCCTCCAAGCCTGTCCCCCTATTCCCGCACCCCCCAAAAAAACCCTGAACCCACTAAACCCCCCTCCAAGCCTGTCCCCTACTCCCGCACCCCCCAAAAAAACCCTGAACCCACTAAAACCCCCCTCGAAGCCTGTCCCCTACTCCCGCACCCCAAAAAAAATCCCTGAACCCACTAAAACCCCCTCCAAGCCTGTCCCCCTATTCCCGCACCCCCTCAATAATTAGTTGTTGTTGACCATTGACAGGTAGTGAGTGCCGGGAGTGACAAAGGACCAGAAGGAGTGAGTGTTGAGTTGTACCGAGACGACACAACACTGGTACAGTCCCGGAACACCGAGGAAGGAGGGGCTTATGTCTTCACTCCACTCTCATCCGGTCGATACACTGTCGTCGCCTCTCACCCGTCATGGACCTTCCTCGCCGATAAGGTTAGTTAGTCGTGGTTGGTTTACCTTCTCATGTTTTCACCCCATTCTCATCTGTGGTCGATACTCACCCGTAGCCTCTCACCCATCGCCTCTCACCCGTCCTGGACCTTCCTCGCCGATAAGGTTAGTAATGGTTGGTTTACCTTCTCATTTTTTCACTTTTCTTCCTTCCTTCCTTCCTTCCTTCCTTCCTTCCCTGGGTTAGGTTAGGTCAGGTCAGAGGATGCTATCAATATATACTGTATACTGTACCGTACCTTCCCCTGCTTGTCACCACAGTACAAAGGGGATTTTTTTTATTTTTTTTTCACTTCTCCAACTGTCCATTCTTTAATGATACAACATTAAATATATTAATGTCTATAGTTGTTTGTAGGGATTATAAGTACAGTATGTATTACAGAAGGATGTGTATATTTGCTTCTGTTATACATGCTTATAGTCCCTACAAATAGCTGTGGATATTACTATGGTTAAAGTTCTATCAAGATTTGTCGCAGTACCTTTTTTGGCAACTGTACATTAATTTTCAGGTGTGCTGGAGTGAGATTGGAAAGTAGTGAGTGGTGTAGTGTTGTAGTAACAGCAGCTTGGTATACTTATCTTGCTTTGATAAGAATTTCCTGTACCGTGTATGTGTTTATTTTATTTATTTTTTATTAATTTTTTTAAACTTTGGTAACCCGTGACTTTTGCGAGGCCGAGAGATTAATGTGTTTGTGTGTGAACGTTAAGGAGGTAGTATACAGATTGACGAAGATAATGGTGGCACGTTGTTGCTTGGAGGAATCAATTGCTCCGGATATATCACCAACACTGTACACACTTACTACCCCTTTAACCATTTTATATAAGTTGTGAATGGATGTATGTAATTGCTGATATTTATTACAGTACATCATTGATAATTATACAGTACAGTATGTAGTTATTTTAGCAATACTACAGTACTGTACGGTATACTAAAAAGATCTTTATATCCCTCCAACCTATTCCAAGCAACAGACCATAATTATTTTTGGTCATATGGTCCTGTTTCCTGGCATATATAAGTGATAATGATAGTGACATGAATAATAATAATAATAATAATAATAATAATAATAATAAAATGGTGGTTACATTTCAGGTGGTGGTTGAGGTTAGTGATGATAATGGTGATAGTGATAATGATAGTGACATGAATAATAATAATAATAATAATAATAATAATAATAATAATAATAATAATAATAAAATGGTGGTTACATTTCAGGTGGTGGTTGAGGTTAGTGATGATAATGGTGAAAGTGATAATGATAGTGACAATAATAATAATAATAATAATAATACGGTGGTTATATTTCAGGTTGTGGTTGAAGTTAGTGACGGTAATGGTGATGCTGGGTCGGGTCTGGTGGTGGCCGGATACAAAGTGTCGGGTGAGGTTACTACTGACGGTCAGGCCACACCAGGCGTCTCATTTGTACTCCACGCCAAACACACACTTCAGTCAACACCAGGTAACTCACTCTTAATTAATACCAGGTAACACACTCTTAATTAATACCAGGTAACTCACTCTTAATTAACACCAGGTAACACACTCCTAATTAACACCAGGTAACACTCTTAATTAATACCAGGTAACACTTAATTAATACCAGGTAATACACTCTTAATTAACACCAGGTAACACTCTTAATTAATACCAGGTAACACTTAATTAATACCAGGTAATACACTCTTAATTAACACCAGGTAACTCACTCTTAATTAATACCAGGTAACACACTCCTAATTAATACCAGGTAACACTCTTAATTAACACCAGATAACTCTCTTAATTAATGCCCAACACACTTTATTTAACATACTTATTTTCTTCAGGTAACACACTTGTAATTAATACCAGGTAACACACTTGTAATTAATACCAGGTAACATACTTTTAATTAATACCAGGTAACACACTTGTAATAAACATCAGGTAACATACTTTTTCTCTCATACTGTACGGTACATTAGACTCTCAATATAAGATTAATAGATTCACCACCTTTCTTTTATTAGTTCTTTATTATTCCTTTTATTTAGTTTGTTAGGATCCTCCCCAACCAACCCCACTTCATCCCCACAGTATGCATCACATACTATTATTATTGATGGATATTAGGCTTGGCAACATTGAGGTCATATAGCGCCAGAAAAAGGTGATAGAGAGAGAGAGGTGTGACAGTAAGCAGGAAGGAAATAAAGTAAAAAGAAAAGAGGGATAGTTGAAGAAAATGAAAGGGATATAAGAGGGATAAATTGGAGAGAGGAGAATTTGTATATCACTGTATTTAACTAGTACCTTTATCTCTATTTCTCTATTCCTTTTTTTAGTGTGCGTAGCGGGCAAACCAGAAGGATACAAGAGTGACGAGAAGGAGAGAGGAGATGTTGTGTGTCACTCTGTCTCTGGCGGCGGGGGAAGCTTCGTGTTCGGTGCCGTACCTCCGGGGAAATACCTACTCGTACCTTACTTCCACTCCACCACTACACGTTACGAGGTCACACCACCAACACTAGAGGTCACTGTCATGCATCGCGATCTCACTGTTACCAATCCTTTTAAGGTAAGTGGATGCCGGGTTTGTTTTTTTCTGTCTATCTTTATCTATCGCGATCTCACTGTTACCAATCCTTTTAAGGTAAGTGGATGCCAGGTTTGTTTTTTTATGTCTATCTTTATCTATCGCGATCTCACTGTTACCAATCCTTTTAAGGTAAGTGGACACCAGGTTTGTTTTTTTCTGTCTCTGTATCTATCTGTCTATCTTTATCTATCTGTCTATCTTTATCTATTGCGATCTCACTATTACCAATCCTTTTAAGGTAAGTAGATGCCAGGTTTGTTTTTTTCTGTCTCTGTATCTATCTGTCTATCTTTATCTATCTGTCTGTCTTTATCTATCTGTCTATCTTTATCTATCTGTCTATTTTTATCTATCTGTTTATCTTTATCTATCTATCTATCTTTATCTATCTGTCTATCTTTATCTATCTATCTATCTGTTTATCTATCTATGTACAGTATATAGATATTTAATTACACTACTTGGAGTCTGCATAACCTCAATACAAAAAAGAAATAAGTACTGTACAAGAAAATAAACAGATGCCATATTGATGGATAATTAGATAGTTTAGAGGACTCGGTTACCATCCAATTCACCAGCAACACTCTACTAACCCTTCCCACCCCCTTCCCTGTTGGATTTGGTGATTGGTGGGATAATGGTTGGGTAGCATTGATTACCTAAAGATATTGTAGTATAGGCGAATATTGTATAAAGTAATTTATACATAAATAAATAATAATATGTTGGTGTGAAAAAGAGAGGTGTAAGTCATAAATTTGATATTATGACATCATGGAAGTTGTATGAGTGTTCCGTTGAAAAAGGAGAATGTTTTGGTGAGGAGAGTGTAAAGAGAATGGAGTGTCGATCAGCTGATTTGGTGGAGAGAGGAAGGTAGTCAGGAGCTCCTGTTTGTGTTGTGGATTTGGATAGTAAGAAGAAGTTGTTTGTGTGTTACTGTGGTGAGTTTGTTGGTGGAGAGTTGGGTTGTAGTGTTGTTGTTAGTTATTGGTGTGATACATCCAGAAAAGGCTTTTGTGGTGTTGCAAAGTGTTGGTGTCGGTGAGTTGGGTCAGCAAGGAGTGCCAGCAACATATACATTCCTTTCTACATAAATGAGGTAATGTATAACTATAATATAATATTTTGTGTGTCATCTATGTAATCATTGTCATTCCCCACCTTTCATTAAACAGATAGAAGGGTTCAGCATGCGTGGTGGAGTACGTGTGAGTGTCGGTAAGGAAGGCATGGTGGGAGCTAAGGTGGTATTGGATAACACACGCACCGCCTTCACTGACAAGGACGGGGGTTACCTCTTCGACAACGTACAGTCCGGGAAACACAAGATTAAAGTCACCGCTGGTACGTGTTACAATATTATAGTTAGGTTCTTGTATGGTACATGTTAAAATATTATGGTTAGGTTTTTGTATGGTACAGTTGGACACAGGAATTGTGCTACAGCCCAGGTTAAATATACTTGTCCCATTTGAGTAACCAGTGTCTATTATCAGGTAGTTGCTTTTTATTACCATCCTCAATACTGACTTCTACCCCTGATGTCTCCTATTTGGCACTAAGGAACTTGATATTGGGAGAAATTGACCATCTTTCACTTGGGCTATTCCTCGAATTCCTGTGTCCAACTGTACATGTTAGAATATTATGGTTATTATAGTCAGGGGAGGTGGCCGAGTGGTTAGTGTTCTGGACTCATACCCAAGAGGTCGGGAGATCGATCCTCTCAGGTGAGGGTGAGAATATTTACTCTTCCGATTTGAGTATCAGGCACTAACTATAAGGCCACCGAACGTCGTAAAACACCCTCACTGGTACCATAACAGCTGCAGTATTTGGGAATCACCCTCACTTCCCTCTCTCTGTGGCTGGGTACCAGTTCGGAAGTCGTGACGTGTGTGTGTGTGAGCAGCAGTTGACCTGGGCCACGATAACGGGCTTGATTAAGCCTATGTCCAGTGTCGGATCATATAGAAAAAAAAAAAAAAAAAAAAGTTCTTGTATGGTACGTGTTAGAATATTACTCTATGCTAGGGTTAGGTTCTTATATAGTATGGGGAGGATATATGTATATTTTCTTCTTGTATGTATATATAGTACCAATATTTAAATATACCTGTATTATGTTCTAGTATAATATGAGTGTTAATGTATATTATGTTGTATAATATGAATATTTATATATATGTTGTTGTATAGTATCATTATTCATGTATACATTTATTCTGTTGTTGTATATTATCAGTAGTCATGTATATTCTGTTGTATTAATTAATCACACAAGCTAAACTGTTTCTTGGCATAGTTTGGAGGAATCAATAGCCTTCCAATTTCCCATAATAGGTTGGTTGGTTACTCCACTTAAACACACAAACTAAACTTCATTCTTAATTCTCCACATAATATTATATAAGTTTGAGTTTGAGGAGACAGTAGTCATGTATATTTTTTATATTAACTGTATTAATCCCATGAGCTAAACTTTAATATTAATTCTATACATAATATTAGAAAAGTTTGAGTTTGAGGAGACAGTAGTCATGTATATTTTTTATATTAACTGTATTAATCCCATGAGCTAAACTTTAATATTAATTCTACACATAATATTAGAAAAGTTTGAGTTTGAGGAGACGGTGGTTAGCATAAGTCCCCAGAAACAGATGTATGTCATGTATTTTGTCATGTATATTGTGTTGTTAAATTATTCCCATGAGCTAATCTTCCCTCATAATTCTCGACACAATAGATAAGTTTGAGTTTGAGGAGACGGTGGTTAGCATAAGTCCCCAGAAACAGATGTATGTCATGTATTTTGTCATGTATATTGTGTTGTTAAATTATTCCCATGAGCTAATCTTCCCTCATAATTCTCGACACAATAGATAAGTTTGAGTTTGAGGAGACGGTGGTTAGCATAAGTCCCCAGAAACAGATGTATGTCATGTATTTTGTCATGTATATTGTGTTGTTAAATTATTCCCATGAGCTAATCTTCCCTCATAATTCTCGACACAATAGATAAGTTTGAGTTTGAGGAGACGGTGGTTAGCATAAGTCCCCAGAAACAGATGTATGTCATGTATTTTGTCATGTATATTGTGTTGTTAAATTATTCCCATGAGCTAATCTTCCCTCATAATTCTCGACACAATAGATAAGTTTGAGTTTGAGGAGACGGTGGTTAGCATAAGTCCCCAGAAACAGATGTATGTCATGTATTTTGTCATGTATATTGTGTTGTTAAATTATTCCCATGAGCTAATCTTCCCTCATAATTCTCGACACAATAGATAAGTTTGAGTTTGAGGAGACGGTGGTTAGCATAAGTCCCCAGAAACCCACCGTGGACGACATCACCCCCTTGCGATACCAGGTGTGCTTCACGGTACAGGTGGAGAAGGCTGCGATACACTCTGGTCCATGGTAGGGGGGGAATTCTACTTTTAACGTGGGGTTGAGGGGGGGGGGGGTTTGTGGGTGTATTTGAGTTATGCTAAATCCCTATTTGAAAATTACTCTGAATCCCTCTTTGGTAATTACCATATACAGTACTAAGTATATACCCTTTAAATCTCTTTTACATCCCTGTTTGTCACACTAAATCCCTTTTAATCACTTTGTCCCATTAAATCCCTTTTTGAAAATTACATTAAATACCTTTATATTTCATTTTGACAAACCAAATTTCTATCTGTAACTCCCACATCAATTTTCCAGGAGAGTTGAGGTACGAGGTGGGGGCGAGAAGGGAGTGAGCGGCGGCGGTGAGGGAGTGAGCGGCGGTGAGGGAGTGAGCGGCGGTGAGGGAGTGAGCGACGGTGAGGGAGTGAGCGGCGGTGAGGGAGTGAGTGGTGGTGGTGGTGTGTGGTCTGTTATGACTGGTGATGGAGGTAAAGGTTGTATACATCTAACATCTTCACAACAACACTACACAGCATCGGTAAAACTCACACCTGATGCTGACCAGGCCGGACTTAGGTTAGTTCACTTAATGTTATTTCACTAATATTGAGTATATATTATAGTATATGTAAAATATTGAGTATATAATTATAGTGTATGTAAAATATTGAGTATATAATTATAGTGTATGTAAAATATTGAGTATATAATTATAGTGTATGTAAAATATTGAGTATATAATTTTATAGTGTATGTAAAATATTGAGTATATAATTATAGTGTATGTAAAATATTTAGTATATAATTATAGTGTATGTAAAATAAATAGTGTATGTATAGTGAAAGCATGCATAGTTATGGGACCCTGTGTGTGTGTGTGTGTGTGTGTGTGTGTGTGTGTGTGTGTGTGATGTTGATGGAAAATTGGAGGTAAATGAGTCCTTCAAATGTTGTCACGAAACACACACACACACACACACTTATGTAATACACCTTTGGTACATTAAAGCTCATTAATTCCTCTAAAGCAATCCAAGAAACAAGACCAGATTAATAAAAATAATGATAGCCTGTTGTTTGGAATAGTTTGGAAGAATTATTTTATTCCAGTAATATCATAATTGTACTAAACCCACCCTCAATCATTTTGTTTTTTTGTTTTTGTACAGTTATTCTCTTTTTTTTTTCTATATAATATGTGTTTTTTGTGTGTTTGTGCAGTTCTCTTTTTTTTCTATATAATATGTGTTTTTGTAGTTCTCTTTTTTTCTATATAATATGTGTTTTTGTGCAGTTCTCTTTTTTTCTATATAATATGTGTTTTTGTGCAGTTCTCTTTTTTTTCTATATAATATGTGTTTATGTAGTTCTCTTTTTTTCTATATAATATGTGTTTGTGTAGTTCTCTTTTTTTCTATATAATATGTGTTTTTTGTGTTTGTGCAGTTCTCTTTTTTTCTATATAATATGTGTTTGTGTGTTTCAGGTTTGGTCCACTGGAACACACATTTACGGTGTCGTCGGAGCCCATCGACGAACTCTCCTTCTCTCAGTTCCTGGGGGAGATATCCGGGGAAATCAAGTGTCTGGAGAAGTGTCCACCGCTCACTGTATCCCTCCGTAGTAGTCGAGGAAGTGGCGGAAGTGGCGGCAGTGGTGGTGGGGCAGGTGGTGTGGCCCTTAAAACAGTCACTTCTTCAGACAGTACCTTCAGTATTGGAGACGTGGTGCCCGGTACATACACACTCACCGTACAGGAAGATGAGTGGTGCTGGCGAGCTAAGAGTTTGCCGGTCATCGTCGACACACACAACGTAAGAGTGACCCTAGAGCAGATCGGGTACCAACTCACCCTCGCCTCTTCACACCAGACCACCCTAAGCTATACATCAACATCAGGAGCGGCGGGAACAGTAGTGGCTCAGAAGGGTAGTACTCTAGTGTGTATATCTGACCCGGGTATGTACACACTCACTCCTGTGGGCTGTCACAAGTTTGGCTCGTCACAGATTCAGTGGAGTACGTCGTCCCCGAGTCTGGTAACACTGTCTGCCGTGACGCATCAACTCACCGGGGCCATCAGGGCGACAGAAGTGGCCTCGTTCACCGTACAGGTCAAGTCCGGGGAGAAAATAAACACCCTGGGACCCCTCAACCCCTCACCAGAAAACCCCCATTTGTATGTATTTGAGGTGTGGGTGAAGGAAGGTGAAACAGTCACTCTAATACCTGGTTCCCCAAGTAATCTATACCAGTACCAGCCTCCCTCACACACACTCACCATGCCGGCAGACTGTGTGTTGGGGACGGTCACTTTCACAGCCGAACGTGCACTGTTTATCCACGGGAGAGTGACACCACCCATCGCAGGAGTGAAGGTGAGTGTGGAGGGTAACGGACAGACACACACATACACCACCGACACAGAGGGTAAATACACCGCCGGGCCGCTAGACAACTCCGGCCAATACACACTATCAGCCGAGAAGAAAGGTTACATCATGAACAAACTGGATGATAAGGAGGGATACTTTGAAGCCTACAAGTTAGCAGAGATTGTAGTGGATGTAAAGGATGAGGAAGGAGTACCATTAGGAGGTGTACTGGTATCTATGTCAGGAGGAAGTAGTTACCGCCAGAACAGTCTGACCGAGGCTGACGGTACCATCAGCTTCCTCTCGTTGACACCAGGGGACTACTTCCTGCGACCCATGATGAAGGAGTATGTGTTTGACCCGGCCTCCAAGATGGTCACCGTCGACGAGGGAGCGACCATTATCATCAGTATCAAGTAAGAAAAATAAGTAGAGTTGAAAAAATTACTGAAGAAATTAATAGCATTTATAGACAGTGAGGTAAGGAGATAATGTCTAAATATGTATCTATCCGGGTAAGGAGATAATGTCTAAATATGTATCTATCCAGGTAAGGAGATAATGTCTAAATATGTATCTATCCAGGTAAGGAGATAATGTCTAAAAATGTATCTATCCAGGTAAGGAGATAATGTCTAAATATGTATCTATCCAGGTAAGGAGATAATGTCTAAATATGTATCTATCCAGGTAAGGAGATAATGTCTAAATATGTATCTATCCGGGTAAGGAGATAATGTCTAAAAATGTATCTATCCAGGTAAGGAGATAATGTCTAAATATGTATCTATCCGGGTAAGGAGATAATGTCTAAATATGTATCTATCCAGGTAAGGAGATAATGTCTAAATATGTATCTATCCAGGTAAGGAGATAATGTCTAAATATGTATCTATCCGGGTAAGGAGATAATGTCTAAAAATGTATCTATCCAGGTAAGGAGATAATGTCTAAAAATGTATCTATCCAGGTAAGGAGATAATGTCTAAAAATGTATCTATCCAGGTAAGGAGATAATGTCTAAAAATGTATCTATCCAGGTAAGGAGATAATGTCTAAAAATGTATCTATCCAATCTATCTATCTATCTCCTTACCTCACCGTTTATAAATGCTATTACAACTCTTACACTAAAAAACATTGTGTGAAAGATTGTATGATATGCAAGAACATCCATAGTATTGATGATGGTGTGTTGTGTGACTAAAGCCCCTTCCACACGAGGCAAAAAACTGTTACCAATTTTGTGGGCGGGCGGGCGGGCACAAGAACGCAAATGAATCATCTTACATTGAGGGCCTTACTGTACCTACTCTTTAGATTGTGTTAGGCAGAGGAGTGGGAGTAAGTTGCCTTCAGTGGGATAGTATGGTCAGGCGATTATATATTAATTTTGCTATAGCCACTCTTTACAAGTTTACATGTGTCCTTCAGAGTGAGAGTGGCGTACAGTATATATTAATTTTGCTATACCCACTCTTTTTTACATGGTTTCCTTCAGAGGAGTGAGAGTGGCGTACAGTATATATTAATTTTGCTATAACCACTCTTTACAAGTTTACATGGTATCTTTCAGAGGAGTGAGAGTGGCGTACAGTATATATTAATTTTGCTATAGCCACTCTTTACAAGTTTACATGGTATCTTTCAGAGGAGTGAGAGTGGCGTACAGTGTGTATGGGCAGGCAGTATCGCTGAGTGGTGAGGCTGAATCCGAGGTGGTGGTAGAGGTGGTTGGACTTGGACCCGACTGTCAACATTACCAAGAAGAAGCCGTATCAGACCAACAAGGACACTTCAGGATCCGTGGCCTCGTACCCAAGGTCAGTCACTCACTCACTCACTCACTCACTCCACTTCACCATAAAAAGTATTGGAACCAACATTATATTTAAGGGGGAATTTTTGTTGTTAAAATTAATCTGGAGCAACGTCACTCCACTTCACCATAAAAAGTATTGGAACCAACATTATATTTAAGGGGGAATTTTTTTTGTGTCTGTAAAATTAATCTGGAGCAACTGCTGAATCCTCCAAACTATTCCAAGCAACTGAATACCATTATTTTTGCTCTTCTGGTTCAGTTTCCTGGCATACTTTGGAGGAATCAACACACTCCAATGTAACAAAAGTGAATTACCCCTTTAACTGCTAACTGTACATTATTATTATTATTTTTTACATTACAGTAGATCCTGGATATACAATGAATAAATACTTGTATCAACCATGTTATCATATTATACTCAGCCCCTCATTGAAGGCCATCAAATGTATATTTTCCCAGACTTGTGTTATTCATTACCCACCAAGTTTTCCTTTTACACTCAGTCACTCAGTCATTGAAGAACAAGTATTTATTCACTGTACTGTATGTCCAGGGTTTATTGGTGCTACTAACTTAACCAACAACAACAACAACAACTAATAACAACAATTATTCTGGCATTGCAGTGTGAGTATGACCTTCGCCTCAAGACTGGGAGTGGCATCAACCCACACGTCCAGCGAGCCCTGCCTTCCTCCCGTAAGATCCACACGGGTGAGCAGGACATACGTGACCTGCGACTGATTGTCCTACGACCGTTCAACCAACTGGACGTGGCGGGTAAGGTGGACACGGACCCGCAACACCTGTCATCGCTGGTCGCTCGTCTGTACCGCGACGACCTGCCCGACTCACCCCTACACACCATCAAAATGGGTCCACATCCGTTCTTCATGCTGCCTCCCATGACGGCAGACAAACGCACCTACTTCCTGAGGCTGGAGTCCAGTCTACCCAAGTCCCAGTATGAGTATACCATCCCGGCCATTACATTCATTGCCGACTCGACGTTTAAGCACCTCAGTCTGACCTTCAAACCAACCCTTAGAAGTGTAGACACAGAAATGAGTCAGGGAACAGTAGTCGGCTTTGTTATGTCCATTATTCTGATTGCTGCAGCTTTTAATTACGACAAGACGGGAAGGCACATGGAAAAATTGCAACACGTTTTTAAGAAGTTTTCACTAAAAGGTCTTCAAAGGGCTTCATTCAGCTCTGATATTCCCTCCATGGACGCTGTAAGGAAGAGGGTAAAGTCCAGGAAAACGTAAGTAAAGAGAGGATTATTTTGAGGGTAAATTTGTGGGCTACTGATTCCTACAAAGTATACCACAAAACAAACAGGACCAGATGCATAAAAATAATAATGGTATTCTGTTGTTGTTTTTGTTGCTTGGAACAGGCCCTGGAAGTCGTAACGTGTGTGTGTGTGTAGCAGTTGACCTGGGCCACAGTAATGGGTTTGATGAAGCCTATGTCCAGTGTGTCGGAACCCAAAATAAAGATATTATTATGTTTTTTTTTTTATTAATATATAAAAAAAAAAAATCTGGTCTTGTTGTTGTTTTCTGACATACTTTGGAGGAATCAAGGCAATCCAATGTACCAAACGTGTATTGCCTCCATAGGGTAGAGGTATGTTTTTGTAAGTAAAGTTGAGTGTTCAAAAAAACTGACACACACAAAACCAGAACAAACTTTGATAAAATACTAGAGAAATGAAATATATCTACTGGCCATTATTGATCCGAGAAAGTTGATAATTCCCAATACAATATTCAGAGAGTGTCAGTTTGATGTGTAGGTTAATATTAATTCATACACTATATTATTATCTTGTAAAAACATTTGAAAGATGTACATATTGTTTCATGCAAAGAGGAATAGCTTACATACCATCAACTTTAATAATTAAGGGACCCTGTGATGTAGTCAGAAAATTGAAGGTAAACAAGTCCTATAATTATTGCCACAAAACACTACTTACTGTATATGGAAGGAGTTTGTTTGTTTGTTTTGTGGCATAGTCAGGAGGAATCAGAAGCCTCCAATTCCCATACACGATCACAGGGTCCTTAAAAAACCCATTAAAAACTGTCCATTTAAAGTTGTAGGATAGATTAATGTCCGTGGCCAAGTGGTATCTGGTTAATTTATTTTTTAGCTTTAATTTGACTGGTAACATTTTTCAATCTATTCAAAGGAAGATAATAATGAGTCCTCCAAGCTATGCCAAGCAACAGATCACCATTATTTTTGTTTATATGGTACGGTTTCTTGGGATACTTTGGAGGAATCAGGATGTTCCAATGTACCCATAAGTATACTCTCTCTTTAAGCCACAGACGGTGACATTATGAACATGTTGAAAAATCTTTTCCATAAATAAAGGTTTTATCTGTAAACCTTTCCAGTTATTCTTTATACTACGGTAATGATTCTTCCATTATTATTATTAAATCTTCAACAAACTCACTCAGAATTAAGAAAGGAATGATGATTATGTGCCAAAGACTCCTCAAAAACAATTCTAATACAACAAACTGAAGATTACCAAGGAAAAAAGTTCATTATTTTACCTGCTTGTGTGTCTGAATCCTGTGTGTGATGTAGTCAGAAAATTGGAGGAAAATACGTCCTTCAAATATTGCCACTAAACACCACCTACCATACATGGAAAGAGCTTGTTTTTTGTGGTCAGGAGGAATCAGAAGTCATACACATTCACAGGGAATAATACAATGTTGGTAAATCTGATGCAACTGGTTCCTTCAAACTTGTCCAGGCAACAGTCCATTACTTTTGTTAATCTGGTCTTGTTTCCTTGCATACTTTGGAGGAATCATGTGTATTACCTCTATAAATGTATCAATCAGTCTATTAATGAATACAGTACAGTCTGTGGCAAATGTCCTGTCACCTATCTCGGCACTTTTTGAAGAATATCATAAAAGCACATAATTGAACAAACATTATTTTACCATAAAAATATACAATATACAAGGGGTAAATGAATATAACTTTTCTTGTATTTTACTTTACGAGCCTGTGAAGCTTTTATTTCCATACGTAATTTATTATTTGGTGACAAGACTTTTACTGCCGACTGTACATTATAGAAAGATGGGATTACCTTCTGTATTGATGTATAGTATAATCATATTCTTATTATTGTGTGTGTTTGTGGTATGTTTTATGTGACGTGTTTGTATTGCTTTGATCTTGGTAGATAAATGGATAACAGTACACTGGTAATTATTCATTTATCTCTCCTTAACATTTTGTTTATAATATTTCCAGGTTTGGTGTTGTTGGTTCTTTTATAAGTTTATCTGAATGTAATACAAAATATCTGTCAGACCAACATCATTTCAGTATATTGAGTTAAACACACTTTCACTGCACAAATTACTTGGATTACTGTGTGCTGTATGACTGAATGTTTTGACATGTTTATACCAAGGCCATACATGGCCCACTGTAAGTAGAATAAAGTTTGTGTTACCATTACATACAGTAACTCTCCTCTACATTTCTATATATTCAAAGGTAATGGCCACCTTCAACACAGATCAGGTAAAGATATAACATACATAGACTCAGTCTCCATAGCCACAAAATCTGTTGGGCAGTTCCATTATTACCATACTTTCATAGTGGAGTCATTAAATTCATCAAACAATATTCCCTTAGGAGTCATTTACAAAGTTCAGTTTCTTTAATTAGGGTGCTTGCAAACCAAAACAAAAAACATACAAGACCACTATGGAATCATCACTATGTCTGGCCTGATAACCCACCTACAGGAAACACAGTAGTATAACCCTCAGCCAAGATCTGTGAAACCAATAATAATCCTGGTAATATATACTTTACTTATAACAACAACTACTCAGCAGTGAGTGGTTCCTCCCTGGGGCTGGTCATGTCTAGGCTACCTCTAATACCAAGTGTACTAAGTAGTTAATATTCAGTTTACAATTTTGTCATTTTATTTCATTACCTTACAATAGGTACACTTCTGCACATACAAGTTCATCATAAGAACAAAACTTGCCATATAGGTTTGTATAAAATACAATTGCAAACATTTACATACACACATATTAGCATCTGACAAGGAGCATTTAAAAGTACAATATTTTAGACAAACAGATTCCAATGACGTGACATCTAGTTCCAACAAGTTACTTTACATTTAGTACGTAAAAACCTGCTCCTAAACCACAATTTCATTTGTGGACTTAAAAAAAGTAATCATATAATTTTCTTTTAAATTATCTCAACAATTTTATCTGAATTCATCATTTGTCAATTGTTTATAATGATGCCAACTTAATTAAGTGGCCATAATTTACCATCGATGAACAGAGCCTTCCTCTTCATGCCCTGGAAAGAAGTTACATCACCAGTCAGCCTACATCACTACTGCAGCATGTTGTGGTCTTATTATAGGGAGACAAAAAGCATCAGGTCATGTCTAGTGAAAACATTACTATGGAACAAAAAGATGAAAATGTTCTTAATATTAATCATGCACACATCACACTTAATAAATGTTTTAATAAAGTAATCTGTATATTCTATATATTTATATGATTACTATTTTCCTCAATTGAGATCATTTATAGAAAAGAACTCGGCAAAAAGAATTTCAAAATTAATATAAAAAACTCACATTTACTGCCAGTCATCAATGAAAATATAAAATACATAATCAGCATCTAAGTATATTAGAAAACTGACAAGGTGTTATAAATACAAACTATATTGTTGATTGTGTGATGAAGTCTGGCCTGACATTGGTAGTGAGTGACACACATACAGTACAACACACCAGTTAAAACATGAGGTTGTTTATTTACGTCTGGTTGGCTCTGATGCCGTCGGTGGAGGAGGTGGTCCGCGTTTCTCCAGTTCTTCCATATAGGCCATCAGGATCTTGGAGCGTTCATCAGGCTGGCAGTCCAGTACCAGGTAACGACGGTCTTTACGCAGCACCTCGATGATGTCACGCATGTGTTGTTCGCTCTCACCACACTGCTTCAGGGACCTGTGGCTGATGCTTTTCGTCTCCTGAAAGTAAAATGGTATGTAATTTTTCTGTTTGTCTAAGGCGGTAACCTAACCAGTTGTTTACATTAGACAATTCTGATGTCCTGTTTCCCTTCAAGCATCAGCATTATCAGCCAACAGTGATGGGAAAAAGTTTAAAGGCTACCCAAAATTTTGTTGTAACAATTTATAAAGCTTAAATTTACTCATCATGTACTCAACAATCACAACACAACTTTAATTACACTCTTAAAATCACAAACATACAACACACCTTTAATAAAAAATAAACAACTATCTCACAAACACACAACACACCTTTAATACCTCTAAAATCACACACACACAATAACACACACTTAATAACACACTAAAATTACACACACACACCTTTAATAACACTAAAATCACACACACACACAAACACACCTTTAATAACTCTAAAATTACACACACACACAACACAACAACACACCTTTAATAACTCTAAAATCACACACACACACACACAACAACACACCTTTAATAACTCTAAAATCACACACACACAACACAACAACACACCTTTAATAACACTAAAATCACACACACACAACACAACAACACACCTTTAATAACACTAAAATCACACACACACAACACAACAACACACCTTTAATAACTCTCTAAAATCTGCTTTAGCTGCGACCAGTTTGTCCTTGAGGTATTCCCGGAACTCCCTCTCACACTTCTTGTCCGAGGATGAGAACTTGGTGTAGCGAGGGTCGTCTTTCAGTTCCTTCTTCAGATCCTTCCAGTTAGAATCCAAATGAAGTTCAGGCAACTCATCCAAAAGTTCCCTGAGGATATATAAACACACAATTAAAACAAACACACAAACAAACAATGACATCTTCCCTGTGACACAAAATATATATCATAAGGTATTACTGACATTATTAACAAATTAAAAAAAATTAGAATTAGAAAAATAAATAAATAAACAGTGATATATATACCTGAGGCAAGTTATAATGTTATGTACAGTTGCCAAAGAAGGTATTGCGACAAATCTTGATAGAACTTTAACCCTAGTAATATCCACAACTATTTGTAGGGACTATAAGCATGTATAACAGAAGGAAATATACATATCCTTCTGTAGTACATACTTATAATCCCTACAAACAACTATGGACATTAATATATTTAATGTTATATTAATAGTTGTCACAATACCTTTTTCGGCAACTGTACAACATGTCTTTATAACTTGCCTCAGTTATATATATCACTGTTTATTTATTTATTTTTCTAATTCTAAGGAAATCGAGTATAAATTTTTACCTGAACTTCTCCCTCTTGCGTTTGGTGAGGTTTTCCACGTGACTGTTGAAGAGTTTTTCCTTCTCCTCTCGTTCCAGGGCGCTGGCTGACTCCCATCTGGTGTCCTTCTTGAGGGATTTCTTGGCCTCCTTCCATGTATAGTCTGTACTCCTCACCTACAGCCAACAGTCAACAACATTTTAATACTTAATACTATAAAACAATTGTGTATGTCATGTATAGTCTGTACTTCTCACCTACAGCCAACAGTGAACAACATTTTAATACTTAATACTATAAAACAATTGTGTATGTTTTAGTGTTTGTAACATATAAAGTATATATTTAATACTATAAAACAGAAGTGTATGTTTTAGTGTTTGTAACATATAAAGCCTATCCCCCTACTCCCACACACCCCAAACCCCCCCCAAGCCTGTCCCCTAATCCCACACCCCCTTAATAGTTTCATATTCCTTCATAACAAATATAATTCAATACAACATCACTTACCAAATCAGCCAATAGAGCATTAAAGTTATGAACGGCTTCATCATGTTTGTGTTGCATGCGTTCCTTGTCTCGGTCTCTGAGGTGTCCAGCAAGGGCTCGCTGTACTTCTTCCTCACGTTTCCTAAGAGACTCTTCAATTCTCCGTTGACGTTCTCGTTCCTCTTCTTCAGCTGCTTCGTTGGCTTCACCATCTTCACGTTCCTCACCGGGATCACTGCCGGTATCTTCACCCTGAACAAACATTACCAAATTAATAAAGTCCACATTAATGTATACCTAAGTTGGCCTATTCACTTCATGATGAATTATTTATCACTGCCGGTATCTTCACCCTGAACAAACATTACCAAATTACTAAAGTCCACATTAATGTATACCTAAGTACTCAGTAAGTAGGCCTATTCACTTCATGATAAATTATTTATTGCTATATTGCAATTTATATGTCAAGTAGTTTTCCTCAAGCCTTTATTAAGTTAAGGGGACAGTACACTTTTAATATACTGGACTTTCTTGATTCCTCCAAACTATGTCAAGAAACAGGACCAGTTTCAGAAAAAATACTGATAGTCTGTTGCCTCGAATACTTTGGATGGATCAGTTACTCCAGATTTACCAACACTGTACAAACCCCTTAAGGGACCCTGTGTCGTAGTCATAAAATTGGAGGTAAATGAGTCCTTCAAATATGGCCACGAAACACCACCTATAGGGAAGGAGCTTGTTTCGTGGCATGTTTAGGTGGAATCAGAAGCCTCCATTTTTTATACACGATCACAGGGTCCTTAAAACTTGGTAGGATATGACTGAGTGGGAGAGTTGGTACGAACTCACACCAATATTCATGGTATACATTTTTGCTTCAGAAAATCTACTGGCTATAAATCACTGAGGAAGAATTAACATCAAATACACATATGATGTTTGATTTGATGTAACGAAATTATGGATGCGATATTATGTAAACAACATTCCCATTGTCTGGAATATGTACGAAGGATTAGGAATTACTGTAAAATCATAATGAAAATGTTACATGAGAAAAATCACTTAATAAAATATGGTATTAGTTCTGACTTACAAACAAATATAAAAATATGACCAAGCAATAAAAAAAACCTTTGTGCAATCTGCCCAAGAGAATAGGTATGATAGAGAAGTCATCCATAGATAGAAATATATTTAAGTTTCAACATAATATTGATGAATGTGTGTTACCTCACTCTTCTGTCTCTCCTCCACATCCTCTCCCTCTTCTGGTACATTGTCAATCTCTTCCTTTTCCCTTTCTTTATCCTTGTCCTTCTCTTTCTCCTTTTCCTTCTTTTCTTCCCTTTCTCTTTCCCTCTCCTTTTCCTTTTCCCTTTCCTTCTCCTTCTTTTCCTTCTTCTTCTCCTTGCGTTCAGATCGGTCCCTCTCCTTGCTGCGTGACTCCCTGTTCTTCCTCTCTCTCTCCCTCTCCCGCTCCCTCTCCATTCTCTCGCGGTCACGGTCGGTGCGCTCCCTCTCCCTGTCGCGTTCACGTTCCCTGTCCCTGTCCCTCTCGCGGTCACGGTCGCGGTCCCTTGTCCTCGACCGGTCACGAGACCTACGACGCTCCTCCTTCACCTGTTATAAGAAATGTGAGTTGATATCAATACATTACACACTAACAAACAAACACAGATACAGACACACATACACATACACACACACACATACACACACACACCACACACATGCAGACACACAGACACACACATACACATTGCGTTGATAACAGGCCTAATAACAAATGTTTTTATAGGGAATGTAAATATGGGACAATCATGGCATACTGAGATATTAAGTTTACTAATCTTAATTAACTCTTCATGTACAAGATTTTCATGACACTAATTCAAGATACATACAGTATGACAGGATGTAAAATTAATTTGAATATATTTACTTTTCATTAAGCTATCACTCAGTAATACAATTTGGAAATGAACGCATTGTTTTGAGTTTGACTGGTTAATCCAAAAATATTGATCAATGGCATTACTGTGTTACGAGACATTCACCGCTGGGACCAACACTGAGTTAGGTATGCCACTACAATCTCCAAACATATATCTATCCGAGTAACAGAAAGTGAGATAGTTGTCGGTCAATATTCTTTATTATAAGTGACCTTGAGCTGTGTGTCATGGTGAGGTGAGGTGAGGTGAGGGAGGAAGTGGCCTGAGTAAAATATTTCATGGGTGGTACTTATGGAATGATTCTACTAAATAAATATCATGTATAGAATATTATAAATAATATCTGACCTTGAGAAGATAGTCCCTGAACCAATCTTCACGCTGGACTCCGGACTCAACATTCTTGTAGCGTGAGTCTCCGTCATATTTGCGTTTGATGTCCGACCACCGTGTGTGGCGGTCAACCTCAGCCTCCTTCAGTAAGGCAAAGAAGTCCTTCTTGATCTGATTAGGGAGAAACAATGCTCTGTGTTAATGACTTGTAATAACCAATGACAGTGTTACTATGCTCGGAAAACTCAGCTTCCTGAAAAAAATAGTTGTTATACTGGATTCTCCTCCTTTCTAAGCATAAGCCTACATGCTGTAAAGGAAGGGTATGTGTTAGGGGAACATCCACACCTGAAATTGGTAAAGGAGTTTAGGTTTCCTGGTAAAAGGAATTTGAACCCTCGCTGAACCCTAACTACTTAAGTCTTGTGATACAAGCTTATTCACAACAGTGGTTGTTTTTCTTCTTGCTGTAAGTATATTTCATTTTTCCACTGACATTATTTTTTCAATTCTTTGAGTTGTTGTACATTGTAATGAGAAGTATCTTTACAGGTAATTTTCATAATCATGCATAAAATAATTACAATCAACAAGTGTGAGATGACATTCTAGGCTCGATGGGTCGGGATTACAATCACTTCAAACGTGACAAACTTTCAATGTCAGGTTTCACATCGTGTGGTGAATGCCCTCTGTAAATTAGTGTATTACCAGCCATTGAAAAAAAACCAAATGGCATTGAAAGTTTACCACTGTGCTTGAATGACTAAAATTGACTACAAGGTGGCAATAAGGAAATATTAAATCGAGCTAAGAAACAATTTCAGTGAAATGTTTTCAATATAACCTACATTAACTACATTTCAAATACTTGTAATCAACTTAATACTAATAAATTATCTTATTTTACAAATCAGTGACTTGAGTACATTCTTCCATTTGAAGTGAAATTCACAAAATATCATTACATATATCTTCATCATTTATCAAGTCAGGAACTAGACTCATGTTTAGTGCAAACTGAGTTGGCAATTATGACGTCAAAATATTATCAGTGCAAATTTTACTGGTAGTACTGAAAACTGACTGAAAAAACGTAGCAAGAGATGGCTCAGTACCAAACATCACATGCGCTTGACTTTATCCCGCTCTGGGGCAGAGAATAAATAGAGAGGGTGGTGGTGGTGGTAGGAGTGGTGGAGGAGGGCGACTCTGGACCAAGGGGGCCACCCGCACCTTCCCGCCAGCACCGGCAAGAGGCTGCAATGCGCGACCCAACATCAACAATATTGCTCAGAGCTGGAGTGTTAGCAAAGCCCCCGGCCTGGTGGACTTAAGTGTGTACATGTTGGCAAGCGGACTGGCTGGCTGGCTGGCTGAGTGGCTGGACTGGTTGGCTGGACTGGCTGGCTGGGTCACACACTCCCCGGCCACAGCCACTCCAGGCCATGGCCACTGGGTAAACATACTTGACACACACACTGCTACAGCCAGCATGATGACCCGCTCTCATCAACATACTGTACACCTTAAATACTATTCCATCTAACTCTCTCTACTGCAGACCTTTAAGGCATGCAACTTTAAGCTAAGTTATTTATTAAAATCTCTTCTCTTTTCCTTATTGAAGATCCTTCATATAAATATATTCAGCATTATTTGCATATTCAGATAATATATATAAACACAATGAAGTAATCTACATGTCAATTCTCATTATCTGAGTGTAGTTTAAGTGACATACACAAAACCTATGCTGAAACAAAATAATACATATACTGTATATATTTACACAAAGAATGAACCTGGAAAGACACCTTTTAGACATTCTGAAAAGAAATTATAAATGTTGTCCTGAAAACAAATAAAACAAAAAAAGAATTCAAATATTTGAACACTTATAAAAGCTGAATATACATAAAGTAATCTGAACAGAAATCCTAATATCAGTGCTTAAACTAACAATACAAAAATCTACAAGTATTTATAGCTTTAGAGAAATATATGAAACAGAAGTGAGGTTTTGCTGGCCAATTTTAAGTTTACTTGTTTTGTTTTATTAAGTTGTCAATATTCCATACTATGTATTATAGAGTTTATTAACTCTGCCAGCAGCAATGGAACTTGTGAAGCAAACTCACACATTTAATAAATAAAGTACAGACGAGATTCTAAAGTCATGTCCGTCACCACCAGAGGGAACTATAAATCACATAGTTTATTTCACCATTAATATGAAAAACCAATTGTTGTAGGACCTAAAGACAGACTGATTTATAGATGATGATCACAACACACATACACACACACTAACATTGGCATATGTGATTTTATATACCTCTAGTTAAAGTGGACATGACTTGTAGAATCTGACTGTTATGTTACATTATACAGTTTATGAAGATATTATGGGCAAGAAAAATAAAATATACTACTACTGAATGCCTGGAAAAAGATCATTAAGTATGACTACTTAATTAAATGGTTCATTCCTCTCTTGATAGTACCATAATTATCAGTCAAATGTTGGTAAAGAACAAATAAATATATCAACCTATATATATATATATATATATATTATAATAAAAGAGTGTGTGAAGAAACTGCTTACTCAATCTAGGACCAATGGCAGCTTGTCACGGGGTGCTGAGACCTACCCAACATTCACCGCACTAAATTCAAACTTAAGTATGTTGGGCGGAACTCTTGCATCAGAATTCCTTTACTGCAGGCCTTACTCTGCTGTTAAGACACATTGTAAACGGCATTAAGTTACGTAAAGTCATCATAAGTTTATCATCTCTGGGTAAAGTCACATTTATAATATGGAATTGATTCTATTTATCTGTATTAGGAAGCATTTATGACTATCATATTCTCCTCACTAGAAAAATTCCTTTCAGACTATCCACACACGCATGCATGCACACACAGATACACATACACGCACAACACTGTTTCATACACGTACAAGTACAGTTACACAAAAAACAGACATAAACAATTAATGTTTACATATTTAATTATTTACTGTTCTCTTCCTATAGAAAATCAACACTCATTCCCTGTACCTTGTCACTTCCTTCACAATTTATAACCTCCACAAGTACAGTACATGCACAAACCCAGACTGACCAACACATAAATGATTATGGACAAAATATAGTTCTCATTTAATCAACAAATTATTCAATTTCCTTGACAATATTTGCATTAAAAAATGTATCAAATACATTAAGTTGTGCAAATATTACATTGAAATATGAATTGTCTTACAAAATTTCTATTATACTACAAGCTTAGTCATTTTGAGTTTACCTTTATATTCTACTGAACTTAAATCCAAAATGGAAAATCTTTATTATTATGCATTAATATATGGAAGTGATAATAGATGAGATTTGATGTGTCTGTTAATGACATCATCATCAGAGTTTATTGTCATGCTCTTAGAAAAATATTGTGCTTCAAAAATGTGGCAAAACCTACATTGCCTTTAACTTTATATTTATAAATCATGTCATGAAAATGGCTTCAGAGCTTCATTTCATAATCAAGAGAGGAACATTCTTCATCATTGAAGAATATTGTTATTATCTAGAGTGAGTAGGCTACTGTATATTGAAATAATGAATAATACAAACACCTACTGATACCCCACCCCACTTAAGTTACAATGTGCACACACACACACACAAACAATGGCAAATCAAAGTACAGTACTGTACATTAGACTGAATGTTGGCATAGTATAGTTTTAAATTGAAATAGTTAATGTATCATTATGGGATGTACCGAGTATGTATGTAAGGTTATAATATGGTATGTGGAATTATAGTAAACGCAGAACATTTTAGTTACAAAAGTATACAGCAAATTATTTATATAAGTTCCTTCCTGTACCCTGACTTATTTTTGTCAAATTCAAAGTATAAATTTCTGCTAATTAGTATAGGGACAATCATCAACCTTTTCCCTTCCCCTGTCTTTATCAAGCGTCGATGCCTTGCTCCCTCCGGGAACTCCCACCAAGGGAAATTATACGAGAAATTATAACATTTCACTGTATGATTCTCACTGTATGATGCATAATAATGTACCAGTAACAAGTATTGTATTGGAGTTATATATATCTGTATGTTTTTATTCATCTTGACACATACCTTGATAAAGAATACAAAGCCTTTTTTCAAAACTAGAACATATAATGACTAATGAAGTGTGTAAGTTTATATGAAACAAGTACTGTACTATATGTATAATCAGTGTACAGTATGTGACCGTGTACACTGGTGTATGCCTCAGTATGCTGTATTTACACCATTATAAGTCACATATTATGAAACAAGAGTGTTTGGAGACCACAAACCTTCACCAAGGTTTAACATCAAAAGGTTGTCAAAGTCTCTGGACACACCACCAATAATTCACCCTTGGTATGTGTAACTTAACAAAGTCAATAGACAGCACCACCAATTTTTTCACCTTCATTCTAAACAATTTTTTTTTTTATAAATAGCTCTGGTTATTGTGGATGGTTAAGCAGTGAAAGCAAGAAATTATTTTGGCGAAAAGAATGTACAGAAGTGAAGCAAAGACTGACCATGTTAGAGTGATGGGATATGACAGAGTGTATTATACAAAAGTGAGTGATGCAGAAACCAGAGAATTATAGTAACTCTAGAATCTCCTGAACAAGAAAATTGCTACCTTGATGTTGATAAGCTTGACATTTTCTGACTACTGTCATGTTAGTTACTAGGTCATAGAATGTCAGACAAAAAATGCTTCACGAGAAATAATTATTTTTATCTCATGTACCACATCAACTTCTCAGTGCATTTCATTGTGGTTAATATATACATGTACCTTAAAAAAAAAAAAGTAATACTGTATCTAACTAGGGTTTGTGAATACAGTCGACAAATACAGTATACTTACCTTTCTAACAAATGGTTATTCCTTTTACATGCACTTATAATATACTGTAAAAGCAGATTTTACAAGTTTGGGTGTAGCTAATAATGGAACTCCAAGCAAACGGGTTATGAACGCCAGTAAACTTATAACCGTGTAAACACAATATAACACGCAAGTCTTGTGAAGTCAAAGTCTGTATATCTTAAGACTCCACAAACAGCTTGCACATTACAACACCACTCAAGAATAAAGACAAAATAAATTCAAGCTCAAACCACCAGCTTGATTAAAGATAGGAGGCATAACCATAATACCTACACGTTTTGGTCATCATAAATTCAAGAAATCGTCAAGGCTGGAATTTACCATCACAATTAACACTATTTAGACCCAAGTCACTAAATGAGAAAAAAGTATGGGATGGGTTACTGACAGATGGTTTGATGAACAACTCCACCACCTTGGGAATGAAGCAAGGGTACAGGAATGAAAGACCTCTGCTTAACGGTAGATTCCTTTGTGGGTAAAGTAATGGTATACCGATTCCTCCACACAATGCCACGAAACAGTTCCTTCAAAGTAACATTACGGGCGTCTGTTTCCTGGACTAGTTTGGAGGAATTACAGACCTTCAACTTCACCAACATGAGAATCTCACCTTAAGTTGGGAATGGCACTGTAACAAGTTGTATACCCCAAGTCTCCCTCACACTTATTTCAATTTGCTGTAAACATTTTTCTTTTCTTGATATTGCAAAAAACTACTATCTCCACTTAACTGTACATACTACAGGGTGTTCCAGGAAAAATATACAAAACTTTATGTGGTGTTCCATATCCTAAAAACAAAATATTTGAGGGGCCAAGCCACCTAATATACAACACAAACACATTCATTGGATGGAAGGATAGATCAACTTGGCTACAAAAGAAAAGTGGCCTTATTGTGACTGCAAATGTAAGGTGAGATAAAAGATGCTCACAACACAGGTAAGTCCCACTACTGAAGCTATCTATGTTTGTCACAGTTTAATGGAGGAGAGAAGGAAAAGTGATATAAAGTAGACAGACATAAGTAGGGATGATTAAGAAACCAAACAGTGTTCTCCTCCCAACATTCATCCTGACTGAGTGGACTGATGTCACCTTTACTCAAGAATCTATTTTATACATCACCATATAATACAATCGTGTACAAAACCCCTCCCGAGTTGTGGGTCTGCTCTAACATGACTAGAGAATGAAATATCTCAACTTTCCAGTCGACCAGCAACACCTTCAGTAAACAGTCTAAATAACAGTGGTTTCTACACTGACCAAACCCATGCTGGAGGGATCATGGGAAGGAGTGAGACATTAAGAGGGTAGTATAGACTAGGTTAATCTGGAGCAAATCATTCCTACAATTATTCCTAAGCAACAGGCCACCATTATTTTTTTTAATTAGATCCTGTTTTCTGGCAGGCATACTATGAAGTAATTAAGGGACTCCAATGTAGGAAAAGTGTATTACTCCCTTAACAAGACCAAGAGGATGGACAGAGAACTGGAAACACCTACAGTTCAGATAAGTATTCCAGGAACACCCTGTGCATGTACAAAACTTTTACTCTTATGTATATATGGAGGGACGGGCAGATAGTGTGTGTGTAAGATTGTGTGCGTGTGTGTGCACCCCACCCACCATAACACCCCCTTTATCATCACCTCCAGACTGACCTGCTCACGTCTTGCCGCCTTCTCCTCCTTCTCCCGACGTCGCACCTCCAGCAGAAACTCGTCAAACAAGCTCTCTCGTTCCCGCATCTTCTCAATGTTGCGGAAGCGTTCGTCTTTGCTGTACTTGGCTGCAAAGTCGCTGAATGAAGACTTCCCATTCAGCCCTGCCTCCTCCAGCAGCTTCCGGAACTCCTCCTTTCGCTCCTTCAGTTTGTTGCGCTTCTCACGTCGCTCCTCCTCTGCTCGCTCCTTTACATACCTGCATACACACCATTATTGGAGACATATTGCTATTTATGCAGGATATAACAGCAACTTATCCATTCGTAAACATGTGTAACCATTTAACCATGGGAATAAAATCATGCACAAATCCATACATCCCTTCTCAAGTGTCCTCTCATAGGCTTAGCCACAACAAAGCCACAATGAATGTGGTGTTATTCCATAAACAAAGCCACAATGAATGCAGTAATATTCCCTCTTCTCACTCCCAGTGACCAGGGAATATTATGAAGTGAAACCTTGCATTTCTGGGATACAAGTGGTGCAAATCATATCTTTGCACTAACTGCAACATCAGCCAGGACTGATACCTCAAATGTTGAAACAGAAGGATATGCAGTACAGCCAGCAAACAAGGTATGAGAGAGAATGCAATAATTCAGGCAATTTCATGGGTTTTCTAACGTCTTTTGATGAACTTACACTTAGCACACCACAATAGGAAAGGGGTTATTAAAAAAAGTAAAAGAAACTTACTTCTCAAAGACCTGTTTCCTCTCACGTGATGTCAGCAAAAGGTAACGTGGGTCAAAGACAATCTTTGACAGCTCTTTCTCCCATGAACTAAATGCAGACACCTGGAAAAACAAAAGAAAATATCATCAGGTACAAATTAACTGAATATAACAACATTACAAAATAAGAACAGTATAAAAATAGCCTGGAATGGTTGTTACTCACTAGTTCTCATAATAATTCTAATATACATTTTTGTTGCTCTTAATTTATCATATTGTATTTACTTATTGATAAAACTTTATGTCAGGGGAGAAACAACAAAACCAGTCAGGTTACAAACACAATATAATTTCCTATGCTGATGGGCCACACCTATCAAGCTGCTTTGGGCATCCAAGGGTTTTTTTCTTTCAATATCCTACCAGTATTAAATATTCAAACATCACAAGTATTACTGCAGCTTGTTAATGTTAAAG
This sequence comes from Petrolisthes manimaculis, assembly GCA_034508575.1. Classification (NCBI taxonomy): domain Eukaryota; kingdom Metazoa; phylum Arthropoda; class Malacostraca; order Decapoda; family Porcellanidae; genus Petrolisthes; species Petrolisthes manimaculis. Next base: position 43,473 of record JAWZYT010001419.1, on the reverse strand, counting down.
AGAATATTCTTTTGTAAGTGAATTGGAAGGTCTGTGAATCTTCCAAACTATGCCAAGAAACAAATTCCCTATTGGTACAATTGATAGCGTCTGTTTTCTGGTATAGATAGGAGGAATCGGAAGCCTTTCAATTTACCTAACAAACAAATCTCCCCTTAATGATTTTTAGTTAATATAATGTGGTGTGTAGATAACTATTCACTTACCCCCTTTTCAGCCAGGAGGTCCCGGAACTGTTTCATTCTGATCTCGAGGGGAACGATGGCTCTCTCCCTTGCTGCTTTCACCTCGGCCTCAATAGCTGCCTCCTTCCCTATGTCAATGCGTTTCACTTCATCCTTCACGTGCTGTAAAATGGCAAACCAGAGACAAGTTAATATTGTTGGTTAATACACTAAAGATCATAATTATCCTGCTTCATCTTTGTTATATATCAGCGAATTTCATGAATACTGGTACGAGTCGGGAGTCAATTTTAAGAATGATAAAAAATAATATCCTGATATGTTAAACATTGAACAGGTATGTAGCCACGACATGGATGTCTGCAACAGGCTCAAAAAGTACTGTCATTAAAAAAGGTTATGAAACATTGTTCTATATTAAAATGCAGAGATGAGTGACTGAATACATAATGAGACATGACTGAGCTGTGAAAGAGACCCTCAACAGACTACACCAATAGGATGTTATACACAAAAGTGTACCGAGACAGAACAGAAACACATTATCACTCCCCCTCTCAAGCCAACAGAACAAGGAACAAAAGTGTAAGACTCACACTGAGGAGAGTAGCAGCAGCAACAGCAGTTGTTGTGGTAGCGGCAGGAACAGGAGTGGGACTGGGGACTATTGTCTCTGTACGTGGTTTCTTATTAAGTGGTTCATCCTTGGCTGGTTCCTCTGCCTTGTTCTTCAGTCCCACGACCTCTGCAGGGGGATTGGACACCATCTTCTCCACATCTGCGCGCTCCACCAAATCAGGTGGTTTTTCCCATACTGATGTTCTGAAAAAAAAATTCATGGTTACAATCAAATTAATTCCCACAATTTCAAATATTTCCACAAAAATCACAAATACAATTATCATTATCAGTAAATAATTAACATCTTTACTCAGCCACACATTTTGAATAAATATAGTGATCTAATTTGAGATTATACTGTATTTGGAATGTTGTTGCTGCTTTTATTATGTTGTAAGATGCAATTTATATTAGAGCCAGTATTGTTGTTGTATGGCATGACTGACTTACTTTGTAGTTGGGTTATAGAAGAAGACTCTACCATCACCGGTCCATACAACACACCAGGGAGTCCCAGACACTGGTTGTGACGAGACGGGCCGACTTAAGTCCTGCTGTGACTTTTGTTCCTCTGCCTCACCATCCTGAATGACAAACATACATTACACATCAATGAATATAATCAAGTCTTGCAACTTCAGAGTATGTCAAACCCATCCACTCAAAGACCCTCTGACGGGAGAGAAGAGAATTATATAATGTCTTACCTTGTGAAAGAGAACCATGGACTTAAAAAATATAATAACACCAATAAGGATAGCTGAAATGTAGATTATTAATTGAGCAGATGACCCATACTTCAGGTTAAAGTTAAGTCCAATGGGGAAAAAAATTAACTCATAAAGACATGACTGATGCAATGTTATTTTTCTCCTAACACCAATCATTTTCCAATACATTTTTTAACAAGCACTATATATATATATATATATCAGAAACACAATAGAGTAACTCACCTCTGAATCATCATATATCATAACTACTAAATTTACAATACTTAACAAGTAACACAAATATCAGATACACAACAGAATAACTCACCTTTGAATCATCATTGTCAACATCCATAGAAGTCTGTTTATCATCAGATGCTGAACTATCTCCATTGACTTTAGGTGTAGACTTTGTGTCGGGTGATGCCTCAGTTTCAGTGCCTGGTGCTCCCGGACCAGAGTTCACTGACAGACTGATGCCTTGTGCCAGAGCCAACCTTGCAGCTGTCACAACATGAGAAAATAATATCAGTTTGGGTTCTTTATTTGACATCTATTCAGGGGAGATTCTCTTGTTGGTGAATTGGAGGGCTACCGATTCTTCCCAACTGTGCCACTAAACAGACCTCATCATGGCTACCAATAGAAGATCTGTTTCTTAGCGTTGATTTGAGGCATCGGTAGCCCTCCAATATACCCTAATGAGAGTAACACCTTAACTTGCTTTGGATGTGATGAATACAGCACACTGGCACAACAGTAATTAAGACACAATCATTCAAATTCATTAATATAATCAAAATTTAATCAATATTCCTACAAAATTAATATAATAATTCATGGCATAGTCAGGAGGAATCAGAAGTTCCTAATTCTTGTACACATTCACAGGGCCCTTAAGATATTCTCTATCATACAGACTAATGAGTGATATACTGAGCCTGTGTTAAAAGAATAAATGTGCTAACTATAATAATCTTCTATCAAGGGCCTACTGCATTACATAATATACATAACATTCTCAAGTAAAACCTTACCTTCCAAGTCCTTCATGGCCTGAGGTTTCTCCCACACTGATTCTTGGGTCTTGGCATTGTAATAATAACTGCGGCCATCAGGAGCCTTATGTTCGGTCCAATGTGCTGCCCCAGCCACCAAGTCAGGGTCCAGGCTGGCATCATCCACAGACGAGGATGGAGCTCCCTGTGTCACCACTGAACTGTTACCAGATGTCATCACACCACCACTACTGTCACCACCGCCACTCCCACTAACACTGTTCCCACTCTGGTGAACACATGAAAAAACATTTAATATGGTGAAGCATTGTGAGGAACAACATTAAGATTGTAAAATTGGACAGTCCTATAAATACTGGAATCTTCCATTACATCTGACAAGAGAGAAACTATTTTCCCATCAAAATAAAAGCCACTATATTCCGTTTACATAATGCTTTCACTATAAGAGATGCTCCAAGTTTTGTGAAGCCAAGTGTTGAGGTTTATCACTATCAATTCCAATACATCACAATACTGCCTATCATGATACTGAATGAAAAAAACCCAGATATAAAAATTATATTAAGTATTGTACACTAATTTGACTTCATTCTAAGCCTTTTGAAAAATGATAAGATATATCTAAATTTCTCATCAGTGAAAATACTTGCCTCAGATCCTTGTAAAGAGTCTGATTCATGTTGTGACTGTGATGTCGGAGGCTGTTGTTGCTGCGATACTTGCTGCTGCTGTTGCTGTTGGTGCTGTTGTTGTTGCTGCTGCTGTGATACTTGTTGCTGCTGCTGCTGTTGTTGCTGCTGTGGTGGTGGCTGCTGTTGTGGTGGTGGCTGCTGTTGATTTGGGTGTTGTTGTTGTTGCTGCTGCTGTTGATGGTCACCCATGGGCCCTGACATGCCCCCACCCTGGTTCATGTTACCCATACCTGGAGGTGGCATACCCCATCCAGGAGGCCCCATAGGAGGTCCTCCAGGGGGCATCCCATGTCCATGTCCAGGATAGCCATTCCAACCTGGTCCAGGTCCTGGCCCAAATCCTGGAATACATTATACACTAACTCACTCAAGTGTAAACTTTACAGTAAAGTAAGTTATAACTTAGAAAGAATTACATACAATTCGAAGGAAACTTCATCCCAAGACAAATTTCACCCAATATTGATGTAACTTGGTACTTTTCTGCTACTTACTCCCACTGAAATGTAAACTAAACATGTATCTAAATAGGAGCATTTTTACCAGGAAATAAAAGCACTAGTTTATACTAAATAAAGCCCATGACTACAAGAGAGCTAGGTAACCTATAGTAAATTATAAGTCCCTCTTATTAGCTAGTCCTTTACACAGGGCAAACCAAGCACCAGTTGAGACATTCAAACAACATGTGAGATACACAATGTTGCCTAATACAATCATTCTATAACTTCTAATTTTAACTGTCTGTACCTTGACTGTCAAAAATTCTTCAGCAATAAATCTTGCACTTCACTTTTTCCTGAAGGTTAACTCACCTGGTGGTCCTGGAGGTACACCATAAGGTGGAGGTCCACCTGGACCCCCTGGGAAGGGACCCCCAGGAGGCATCCCAAAGGGTGGACCACCTGGAGGAGGTCCCATACCAACACCTGGAGGACCCCATTGTCCTCCCTGTGGTCCTTGCCAATTGTTAGGTCCATCATCATCACCATCATCTTTTTCTCCATTTTCTTGTCCTTGTCCACCACTACCAGGACCCTGACCACCACCACCACCAGACCCAGTGTTAGGTCCAGTGTTACCACCACCCTGACTTGGGGGAGTCACTCCAGCTGCCTGTGCCATCGCCTCAACCTGTCACCAGCACAACATTCACAATTATCATCACATATAAATGAACCGTTTCCACTAATACAACTTGCCATAAAATCATTCCCTTAGGTCCTAATAGAAGTGCACATTATTTGCTTTAATTCTTTGTTGCTAATTCTAATCTTCAAATTGTTTAGCAAACTCTTAGTACAGCAAGTTAATACAGACAAGTAATTCTTCACTTAGTACTTCCCACTTCAGGTACAGTGGCAGACATAAGTTTATATACACACTTGGATAAATTGTATTCATAATTACTATATTGTTTTGAATAGTGAATAGCTGCTTACAGTAAATTTGGATATGGTACTTAACCTATAGATTGGAATGTTTCTTAGTTAACGAAGATGGAAGCTGTTAAACGTTAAAAAGAATCACTCCATGTGGATGAATAATGTTTGTATACTGTGACTTTATCATAGCTTACCTCTTGTTGTGTTAGTATCTTGACAGTATCTCCTTCAGGTTTGGTCCAGGTTGTTTCTCGGGTGCGTGCGTTGTAGTAATAGCATTTACCCTCCCCGGTCTTGGTCTCCACCCAGATCTCGCCACTCAGATCCATGCCACCCAGACTGTTTTGTTGTTGTTGCTGTGCCACAAAATACAATTATATAGTAAACAGACAAATAAACAATAATATTCCCAGTACTTCCTAAGACAGGAAAACTATAAGAGCCAAAAAATATAACAATGAACTAACTGATAATTACTGTATTACAAGCAAGGGTGGCAGTACGGTACGGTACGAAAAAAATATCCTAATTCCGCACGCTTAAAAATATCGTACCATAATTTCGTACCTTACCCAAAGAACCGTACCTTACTATACTCTATCCCATCCTAGCTTGCAATTGGAGCCTAGGTGTATTTTTAATGCTCGTCTCTGATTGGTCAATATCTCCAGGCAACCTCCGTTCACGCTTATCTTTCCCAAACCAAAACATTGCATTTCTCCGAGGTACACTTTTTTTTTTTTCTTGATGCCTCACTTATTTCGCTTAATATCTACTTGGCACTTTGGTAACCTGACAGAATAATGATAGAGGATTACTTTTATCGTGAAAAAAATATCCATATCATTAAAAAATATACGATTAAATACGAGTTGAAGTGAAACAAGTAGCTAAAAATATTTATACAACTTTTTTTATATGCCGATATTTATTTATAAATATTACGCTACCATGATTAAAAATGGGTGGATGATGTAGATAAAATCCTCCTGCATGTCATGGTGGTATAAGATTGTAGATAAGACAGAAATTATTGCTGGAAACGTAATTTTAATGTCAAGATGTCAATGACGTTCTAATGTGTATGACCAAGAACCCTGTTTTCCCGCGCTCGTGTGTCAGTGTTGCCATGTCTGCTTGACGTGATTTCCCTCAATTTAATATCAGAATTTCGCTTTTTACCTCAATTATTCCCCGTTTAGTCCTGAACATTTATGGTCTTTTAGGTATTTTAGGTCGTACGAAAAAGTAATATTTCGTACCGTAATTTCATACCCAATATTATATATTATTACAAGGCAATGAGGCATACACCATGATAATTCAAGGGTAAATTAGAACTGCAACTATATATTTCTGTTAGCAGGTGCAGTAGTATGAACTTACATAATAGACTATACTGTACACATTTTCCATATTTGTCTTGGAATCAACTAAAGAAATCTACCAATAAAACATTAAGAGGAAATACTAAACAGACAAACTTAAACTTTGCATTTTATTAGAGGATTCACGAGTCCCGACTCAGGAATGTTAGATATCTTTTAAGGGCCTAATATGTAATTTTACTGTATATGCAAAAGGAATATGTATCACATAAAAGAAAAGGTTAAATTCCACACCATGTAGAAAATTGTAGAATATAAAACATTGTTTTTTTTATAAAAAAAATAATTTGACATGCATAATAGAACTGGTCCTTTGATTATTTATTAAGTGTTGCACCGTAAAAACATAATAGACTCAACTATATCCTCTTTCAGCCCTAGCCTCAGTTCATCCAGGATATACCTTAACCCTGAAAAAGTACGCTCTACACTGACTTGGGAGACAGGTAGAGCCAATGCCACTTCGGCAAGTCTCTTTAGGTTTTGGTGTGGATGGTATTGCCACCATTTGTAAATGTCTTCATTTCTGTCTACCCGCTTACAGTTGTCAAAGTTCTTTACTGCCTGCCTAATGTCATCCCTAACAGTCCTAACTCGCTCACCACCCTCTTCATTGTTCTTGTCATTTGCAATCAAAAGTTGATCAATTACATCAATCGATGCACTCTTTTCTGCACGCAGACAGTGTTCTTTGTTGTCAGTCTCAGAAGGCACTGCATCTTTCATTTTCTTGCTGTTGCTGGTTTCTTTCTCTGTTTCCACAATTATCATTCTCCTCCACAATTCGTAGAGATGTTGTTGAGCTACTATCTTCTGTGGTTGCTTAAGAAGACACTGAAACCTGGGATCTAAGTATATAGCAGAAAGAAGTGCTCCATTATTTAGGAGTGCCTCCTCTCTATTCTCCATAGCTTGAAGTACAGCAAGTGAAGTGACTGTTGCTTCCTTGGAGAGAAGAACCTTGCACTTCATCCATTCTCCCAAGAATTGCCCAGCAACGAGATTTCTGAATTGCAGAGTCTTTGTTGCTTCATAGATAGGCTTAAGACTGTGTAGCAAATCCTTAATAATTTCCCATTCGTCTTCTAGTAGAAGGAGCGACTCATTAGTCAAACCTATTTGATCCAAAAATGATTTACTGGCAACTACACTCTCCAGCATGTCGTATGTGGATCCCCATCGAGTATCACAATCTGATTTTAGCAAAGCTTTTTTATTCTGCTTGAAGACTAGTCGCATGTTTTGTGTGTGTGTCTTGTTTACGACTTTACGTACTGCCCCTAGAACCTTCTTTATTCGAGCATTAGAGCTGATGACATCATGTACGCTCAGTTGAAGTGTGTGAACTGCACACCTTACAGAAATTACACCTTCTGCTGCAGTTTTTATTCCTTTTAGGGTCTCATTTACTTCACTCAACCTACTTATCTCCTCCTCACTCAGGTTATCCACTTCATCATCATACTCATCATTTCCATAGCTCTCATCAGGATCCACATATCTTGTATTTTCTCGCATGATCTGTCCTGCCTTTACTACATTTGAGCCATTGTCAGTCGTTAACGTATATATTTGCTGTTCCTCGATCCCTAGTTTCTGCAAAGAAGCCACTAACATTGCACGGATTTCTGTACCAGTTGCTCGTTCCGTCATCTCCTTCACGGTAGCATTAATAACTCTCAAGTTTCCATTGATGACAGCTTGGAAATTAACACCTATGAAGTGACGTCCACGTCGTGTACAGAGATCTGTTTTCACACAAACCATGCGCTGAGAAAACTCAGCTTTCACATCAATTATTTTTTCCTCTGCGGCTTTCATTGTCAGTGATCGCACTGCTTTCCGATTCAGTGAGATACCCAACTTACATATAATTGGTGCTATCATTTTGGAGATCCCAGACTTTTCAAAGACTGATAAGGGCAGTCCATTCACTGTTACAGCTTCAACAGCTAGCTTCTGGATATCCTCTTTGCTAATATTTTTTTCAACATTATGAAGTTTGGGTGTCTTTGAACTTGACGAGGATTCTCCAACTTTACCGAAAAAATTAGTTATGTGCCCAGACTCTTCAAGCTTTCTTTTCCTAGCTCGCTTCTCTTCTGCTTCATCAATTGCCTTGTATTCTTCCAGATGTCTCCTTTTCAGGTGATCAATCAGAGGCTTTGAATGAAGGTCAGATCCTGATTTTGGTGCATATGTGTATCCACATCCAACAAGCTTGCATTCAGCAGTTTTCTTGGTGTAGGTAAAATACTGGTTACCTATGAATTCTCGCTGGCGACCCATGTTTTGGCAATCCTGTAAAGATAATGACTATTGCACTAACTCTTGGGAGGTTAAACAAGTTAACTCTATCTCATTTTTCAAGTTCCTTTCACAGAGGAACCGTAGCCTATTTGTTGAGATAAAAAATGCATAAGTAAAAAATATATAGGCTATAGAGAATTATGATCGAGAAAGATTTTACCCCTTAAAGTCAGTAACAGATAATTTTAGCTGTATACAGATGTCTGATAAGTTTGGCAATCAAAATAAAATCCAAATGGCAAAAGGCTATATTTAGGTTATGTACAGTCGCAGACATATATTTTTATATATAGGGTGACTCACACAGATTATACAGATATCTATCTTTCCATTGTTTACATGTACTCTTTATGAGTGCGTGTGCCAGGGGCCGGATACTCAAAACTAGTTAAGAATTCTTTTCTCCCTTAGGTATTCTTAACTTCCCCAGTCGCCCTAAGAACTCATACTCAAAACATTTTAGGAACTGTGGGCAGCCATTTTGTGATTGCCTAATTCGCTTGGATTAAAGAATACCTACACCCTCTCCTAAGGGAGTTATGAAGTCGACTATCGTATCACAACATATGATATCACGCCTGATTGGCTGAAGGCCTTAGGAACTCCAAGAAGGGTTTAGGAATTGCCAAAAAAAAATTGAGTATGATCTCTTAGGAAACGAGAAAAGAATTCGTAACCAGTTCCTAAATTTGTTGTTCCTAAGCGAGATAGGAAGAATTTTTTTACCAAGTTAAGAACTGTTTGAGTATCCGGCCCCAGGCTGGTAACTTAGAATCAGAAGGTCCTTCGTAACTTCTTTCTATTAATTATATTATTTATATACAGCTCACCGCTACAGAAAACTTAGAAAAGCAACTAAACGTTTACTTAAACCACCCTTCTATGTATAGAAACTATTTACCACGACTGTACTTGACCAATTAGTATATAATTGCACCAACCCACCGAATCTGCCAACTGGCAGCAGCTAGAGTGCTAGGCGTCTATACAGCCATCTGCTGACTGCTGTTAAATAAGCTGTAGGCTGTAGTCTACCCTGGTGCAGTCACTAGTCACTGGACAAGAACTGTACACGTCAGCGACAGTCTACGAGTTGACGACTGTACGGTGTACACACACGCGCGCGCACTAAAAGAGGGTTAAACCTTAACGTGGAACGTTCGTCAAGAAAATTATTTTGTTGCCTTTTCATCCGGATATTAGGTTATTCTTGACAGAGGACAGTGAACTATATATTCGAATTTTTAATAAGGTACGGAAAGGGTACAGAAAAGGACTGACAAAAATAACGTAATTTCGTACCGTACCGTACTTAACAAGAAATATCGTACCGTAATTTCATACCGTACTTTTAGATAAAAAAATAACATATCGTACCGTAATTCCGTACCTTACCATACCATACCATACTGCCACCCTTGAAATTTACAAGACACATGCTACACACACTCACCTAACTTTCCTTTGAAATTATTTCAGGCGAGATAAAAAAACAACTTACATAATACAATATTTGAGATCATTAACATATTCATTCTGTCTTCTGTAATGCTATTAGTACCTTATTAAAGTTGAATTACAGTCCAGTATATGAGCATTTCAACAACCCTCTACCATGGTCACTCAGTTAAATCTATGCTCTTTAAATAATGAAAAACCTACAAACATACCACAATATATATACTGGACTTACATATTTCATATATTCAATAATAAATTATCAGAAAAGCTAAAAAACGTATTAATCAGAGCACTGATCATGGCAGCTAAATTTTTAAAACCACAACCCTTGGTTTATGGTACAGTTGAACACAGGAATTGGTGGTACAGCCCAGGTGAAAGATACATGTCCCATTTGAGTAACCAATGTCTATTATCAGGTACTTGCTTTTTATTATCATCCTCAATACTGACTTCTGCCCCTGGTGTCACCTATTTGGCACTAAGGAACTTGATATTGGGAGAAATTGACCATTTTTCACTTGGGCTATACCATGAATTCCTGTGTCCATCTGTACACAGTATAAATAAGCAATTATATTAATTGGAACTTGAGGCCACATTCCATTATCTTTGCAGTCACTGTAGTAAATTCATAATAATACACTCATACAAAAGGTGGTGTAAAAGTAGGCTGACAGTCGCCATTTATCATTTATTACTGCAGTGAAAATATTCCCACACAAAAGTCAAATTGTTTGTGTCATAAATTTTTAAGGTGTACACCCTCAATATTGTCAAAATAAAATATATATATATATATATTTGAGAAAACAACAAGTACAAATATATTTTTTTAAATATGACTGTCGACCAACTTTTGCACAACCGTACAATAAATGAATAACTTCCTACTGTATAAATAACATCTTGCAGTACTTACATTTTGGTTGGGTTGTTGTTGGTTTGGTGGTCCTCCAGGTCCAGGTGGTCCCATTGGTCCCCATGGTCCAGGTGGCCCCATCGGACCCATTGGTCCCATCGGCCCCATTGGCGGCTATAACATAACACAACATAGTCAACAATAAAACTTTACAGTGACTAAATCTTGTACTGAACCTATCTATCTAAAGCGATGACACCTCGTTTCCCCCAGGAACTCTCTCCAACACTCCCTCCTCACTTGGTCAAGCCCCCCTCCCCCCTGCCCCTCATGTTTCTCTCCTTTACATACTCTTCCACTCTGTTCTGCCATCTAACCGGTGGTCTGCCTCTCACACCAGGTGCCACAACTTCACTTCCATACACCTTCTTTACTGTACCTTAAATAAGTATTGGTACTCAGGAAGCAGACAGCTTTGAAAACATAGGCTGTGTGTAACTTGTGTTGCTCCAATATGGTTGGTTGGTTGGTTGGTACACATTGAATGACTTTCAAGTTTGTTAATATTTGTTTTATAGCAGTATGTATACAGTATTTCAGATTATCAAAATGAGATAAGATATTACATCACAACTCTGATAAATCCTTATCAGTATTAGGTTGCTGTTAATAGTTTAAATAACGGTAATTCATAACAATATTTCAAACATCAGGGTTTGAAATATGATACAAGAATAATGTGAACTGGCAACTAATGTGATGCACAAAACATTGTCATATTAAAGGAATCTAGTCCAACAGTCTCTTTAAGTCATTAGCTCTTGCTTTACATGGAATTTCACAAGAAGCACATCAATGCCTCATACCCCATCACCTTTATTCATACCTACACTAATAATTATAACTAGCGCCGGGCGGTAGGCTTGCTCAGTAATTATGGGTAAAATTGGTGGGCCCAAAAAGTTCCGTGGGAGCGGGCATTCCAAAGTATAGACCTCCGGATTAAGGGACTTTTATTGTACTATAAGGTCGTCAACATGTGTCAGATTACATTGCTGATTTTTTTAAGTTCTTTACCAAAAGCATAGTTCAAATTACTTTTTGAGGCATTGTACCTTGCAATATAACTATATGCAGTAGGCTATTTGAATGCAAACTCTCTGATTGAATTGATACAGCATTTAATTAATAAGTTCAATTTCCTTTTAATATAAAACCCCACAATAAATAGTATTGATACATTACATGAAGTTGTTATGTGTTCTATTTGCCTTGATAAGTGTACATTATATTAGTGTTCTAACTTACCATGCCTGGTGGCCCCATGGGACCTCCCATGCCTGGTGGTGGTGGAGGCATTGGTCCCCAGTTTGGTACATTATATTAGTGTTCTAACTTACCATGCCTGGTGGCCCCATGGGACCTCCCATGCCTGGTGGTGGTGGAGGCATTGGTCCCCAGTTTGGATCAAATGGTGGAGGTGGTCCTCTTGGACCAAACCTTGGACCTCTTGGACCAAATGGTGGAGGACCTCTGAACCCTGGTGGTGGTGGTCGGAATCCAGGTCCTCCTCGACCACGAAACCTTGGCCCTCCTGGTCCACCTGGTCCTCCTGGACCCCCTGGACCACCAGGCCCTCTGGGTCCCATCGGACCCATGGGGCCCATTGGACCCATCGGCCCCATTGGTCCAAAACCTCTTCCTCTCCCTCTGTAAAGAAAAGATAAACTGTTAACACACATTTGGAGTACAGGGATATGTCTCATACCATTAAAAAAAAATATATATATATATATATATATATACCGATATATATATCAGGGCCAATAAATAATTAATCTTATAATTTCTGAAAATAAGAAAACCCCATGCCAAGTTTTGAAAAATCATGACTCAATCTTCCCCGTTTTCAACATGTATGATTTGCCATCAATGCAAGTGCAGAGTCAAATGTGCAAACTTTACATAACGGTACATTATTATCCCCACCAAAAACCCAGATTCCCACATAATTGGAAAACAATATTTCCCCTACTTTTTTTTGGACAATTAAACATTCTCTGCTTTTATATTAAGATTATACAGTAATCGCAAAAAAACTTGCACCCACCCACCTCAACAACAGTAGGCATGCTAACATCTCAACACAACTGGAAAAATAAACAAGTATCCTTCAGTTATTCTTTATTAGTATTTTGTAACCCCACCCTTTACTTTTTAATAACCAATTGTAGCCGTTTAGGCATAGATGCACTTAGTCTCTTAAAGTAATTCCCTTCCTAGGCAGGATAATGTATTGGGGTTCAGTTTTGGCTGCAGCCTTCAGACATTTGATGGGGGTAACATTTCAGCCCATATGCCTAGCAGTTTCCCTTAAAGACATGTTTTCTTCAATTAGGGTGAGAATTCTGTCCTTATCCACATCTGACAACATCTTGGCAGGCATGATAGAGAACTTGGAAAACAAAGGAGGGATGATAAGAGTAGTGACTTAGTGGTGTTATGAAGGAGAGCAATACACCCTTCCATTATCATAGCTCTGACAACACTGGTCAAGAATCACGTTCAGTTGTACTGGGCAGTAGCTCATGTGTACAAGGGGTTGCCAAATGGGTCAAAAAATTATCTGAGGAGGCCTACCCACGCACTACAAAGGCTAACTCGAGCGTTCACTGTTGCCAATGGGTGGGTTCAAGTTTTTTTGCAGGTACTTAAGGTTAGGTCCCAGCAGTTTGGTCCTTGCAGTCCGTCCAAGTTCAGATTATGTCAACTTAGGTTACTCAACTGTTTGGCTACCCCTGGTCATATCAGTCAGACTTTACCCTACTGCCAAAGCAACAGGTTATTGGTAGCCTAAAACCACTGGCACCCCAGGCCACCGATGGTAGTGTGGGTTGAGTTGTGTGCCATATATACACATATAATGTGTATTGCTTATTTGTAAATATATCTATCTAACTATCTATAGCTCCGACGCCTCATTCCCTCTGGGAACTCCCCACCCCAAGGGGATGGCCACGGCAGAAGTCTCCAGATTTTCCTGTTCCAACACTCCCTCCTTACTCGGTCCAGGCCCCCCCCTCATGATTCTCTCCTTTACATACTCTTCCACTTTGTTCCAACACTCCCTCCTTACTCCCTACTCAGTCCCTCATGTTTTTCTCCTTTACATACTCTTCCACTCTGTTCTGCCATCTAACTGGAGGTCTGCCTCTCACACCAGGTCCCACAACTTCATTTCCATACACCTTCTTTACAAACTCATCACCTTGCATTCTCTCTACATGTCCAAACCATCTCAGTGTATTACGCTTCTCTCTCAACCACTCCACACTCAATACCAATTGCCTTCTCAATTGCCACAGCACCTATTCTCGACTGATGAGCCCTACTCCATGTCTATGCCTCTGATGCATATGTCAGTGTTGGCAGGATTATATATGTATATACATAATCTATTGTGTATCTGTGCATAAATATTGAAGTCCTAGTCTGTAAATGAAAACTGTTTCCCCCAAAACTCATATGCAAACCCATTAAATACTTGTATAGTAATTATAGTGTTTGCTTCAACAACCCAGTCAGACAAAGGAGTTTTACCTGTTGATGCATCTCACACTAAAGATTCTACGTCTACACTCAAATGAGGTATGAGGTTTAACCAGTTTATATGTGTGTCCTCTGGTGGAAGTTACTGGAGAGAGTGAACATGTCACTTGGGCTAACAGAAATATCTTTCAACACTTTGAGGTCAGCTCTAGTCAAAATACAAAGCTAAATGTCTAAGACAGTCAGCATAGCTCCGCTCCTCAAGGCCATCTATCTGTTTTGTCCAGCGTCATTGTACACTCTCAAGTAATTTCAAGTTACAAGCACAGCCAGTGTTCTGTACAATAGATACAAACTCAAGTAATGGTCTAATATAAGTCTTGTACAAGGTTAGTATCAAGTCATTGGAGTGACACCATACAGATCTAAGTACCGGTAAATCATTTGTCAATTGTCTGTCAAAGTTAGTTCTAGTAGTCTTATAATTATATAAGGCAAGTATTTTTTCTATCTGTTCTCAGGGATCAGCTGTTAACGAGTTAGTGGATATGTCCATGGCAGCCGGAACATAATGATCCATTAGATAAGACAGGATTGACTTAAGTTTGGAAATCACTGTCCACTGGAAGGTAACAGAATTTGGATTCATAGTCAATGTCATGTTAAGTACCGCACCCATCTATCAAAGCATATCTACCCTGATACCAAGAGTATTTAGTCTGGTATGAGACACCCAGGCCAAGTCAGACTAATGCTAGAACCTATAACATTCAGTATTAAAATAATTAAATATACAGTAATATAATAATGACTGTTTATTGTCCATCCATCCAACCACTACGAGTTATTATTATTATTACTACTACTATTATTATTTAACACAGATCACACAAACTTTACACTAACCTACATTACATTAAATAAATAACAAATTATTAATAAAACAAAATATAATATTGGCTTTGTTTATTACCCCCAACCACGAGTCATTATTATTACTATTATTATAACCACAATTCAACAAAGCCCACATGAACCTTAAATCAACCTAGATAACAATAAATGGTAATAGTCAAGCATTTGTCCATAATCTGCTTTCAACTCAATGTTTTCAGAATGCAATGTATTATAATGTTATGAACTAATTTATTGTTCACAAAGTCACAAATTAATGTTTTGGGAGACATCACCCCCTGCCCCCCCCCTCCCCCAACTCAATCTATGAAAATACCTCATTTTCACCATATTTGAACTAGAATCGTCTGAAAAACACTACAACTCATTAAATAGAATTAGATAAACCTCACCTGACCTGACCTAACCTAAAAAGGACCGTGGCAAACTACCGAAACCTAACCTTGGCATAATATGGGGCAGGATGTAAACCTTTGGTGGCCATCTTGAATTGATATTATTATGATCGAACAGACGGTTCATGTTAATGCATTTGTGACGGAAATATCAAAAAAGGAAATGACATACTGTACATGTATTTAGAAGTATAATTGACAGACAAAACTAATGTGGGTGATTATGGATAAACACTTGACTACTCTACTGTAATACCCAATCAACAAATAAACAAAGGTAATTATTGACAGATTTACCGTTATTGCATACAGTTTTTCTACCTTCATTACCCACTAATTTAGACCATTCTAAGACTATTTTCTTCTATGGCATTTCCTCTGCATTTCCAAGATATTCTAATGGGGCATTTTGAAATTAGCCTGGCCTGGCCTGAACTGACCTAGACTGCATCAGACTACCGGGACCTAACCTGGGCAAACTACCAGGAAATAATTGTGATAAAGTACAATATATGACTTTGGCAAAATACTGGGACCCATCCGGATCTGGCAACACTGCTGCAAAATTAATAAATACCCAAACAAATAACAACTCAATATAATACAATAATTATTTTGTGTATTGCCCCCCATAAAGAACCAATTATTATTAGTACCACAAATTACTCATTTTAATTGGTATTTATTGAAAGAATTACCGTTTTGTATCAGTGTTGCCAGAACCGGCTGGGTCCCAAAATTTTGCCTCGGTCATTTTCTGTACTTTGACATGGCTATTTCCCGGTAGTTTGCTGTGGTCTAGGTTAGATTAAGTAGGGTCAGGTAAGGTCAGGCAAATTTCAAAATGCCCCATTTACGTTAAATATTTTGGAAATTTGCAGAGGAAATGCCATAGGAAAATAGTCTTAGAGTGGACTAAATAATTGGGTAATGAAAGTAGAAAAAACGTACACAATAACGGTAATTCTTTCAATAATTACCAAAAATAATAAAATAACTGAATATAATAATAATAAAGATAAAATAATATAACCAACAAAGACACCACGAGTTGTCACCATCATTATTATTTATCATTTCTTTATTTATCTAACCTGAATAATACTTTATCACCTCTTTACATGGCCATTGTTATTATTATTCTTTATAAACAACATTAATAACAACAACATAAGTTAACTTAGATAATAATAAACATATATAACAAATTATAAATACGTTAATGGCTTTGTTTAATGTGCCCCCCACCGAGTTTATTATTATTACTATTATTACTAGCACAACTTAACAATCACTACACAAGCCATAAACTAGTCTATAAAACAATAACAAACAACTTAATAAACTAAATAAATGACAGAATGTAATAATAAATGGCTTTGTTTAATGTGCCTTATCGAGTCAATTATTATTACTACCATTACTATTATTATTACATTACACAAGCCATAAACTAGTCTAAAAAATAATAATAAACAACTTAATAACTTTTACAAACTAAATAAATGACAGAATATAATAAAAAATGGCTTTGTTTATAGCCTCCTCCCCCTCCCCCCGACTAACTACACATTAACCCACCACGAGTGACTTATTCCTCTTATTTCCTTATTTATCTCACCTGAAAGCTCCTCTCCCCCCTCCTCTCATGGCCATAGGAGGCCCAGAGCCCACATCATTATTTGTATCACCTCCATCAGTGTTCCCTCCATCCCCAGGCGCCGAATTATTAGTATTTGTAGGAAGTTTGTCTGAGGTATCGTGATCGCCCTCCGACATTTTGTTTGGCTGGATGAGACGAGGAGCGGGGTCAGTGTTGCCAAGTCTAGATGGAGTCAGTGTTGCCAGGTCTACGAGGTCTGTCATACCCTTAATTAATATAGGAATTATCTATAATATCTGTATTTTCTATAATATCTGAATTATTTGTAACGTCTAGATTATTTATAGTATCTGAGTTATGTCTTACATATGAATTATTTTCCTTATTTGGTACCTTGTTAATATTCCTGCGCCTGGTAACACTGGGAAAAGTCAGTGTTGCCAGGTCTAGGAGGTTGGCTTGTGTTACAGTGGTGCCAGAGGTCTGTTTGATGTAATATCCCCAGCTTTAGCATCTGAATTATTTCCATTTTTACCCTCTTAATTTTACTCTTGAGAATAATGGACCGGATAATGGATGTCATCAGCGAGGAATTAATTAATAAGGTTTTGGAAGACAAGATTTTTTAAGATAAACAGAACCAAAACCTGTATATTTGTGGTTCAATAGAAGCGAAAATGGCAAGGATAATATACTATAATTATTATCTATAGTCTAACAAGAAGAGAGAGAAGACAATAACAAGAGGAGACAGAAGACAACAACAAGAAGAGACAGAAGACAAGAACAAGAAGAGACAGAAGACATAACAAGAGCTAGTATATAGGGAGAAGAGTAATGAATTAAAATGGAGGTGGAGAAAGATCGAGGAAGACCAAAATTTATATGGATCATGCAAAGACAAGCTGAAGGAAAGTATGCAGTAAATGTTTAATTAAGAGATGACCACACGAGGGACAGAGTCGAATTGAAAAGACTATATTATATAAAATTATAACAAAGCTGAAGAAAAAGAAAGACTTGAGAATAGTCGTACAATTCAGCCACAATCAAGTAGTAGTAGTAGTAGTAGAAGTAGTAATAGTATATTTGTTATTTCGTCTGGTAGAAATTTCCCTGTTTATATTATTTCCCTGTGTGGTCTTCAAAATTCTCTAAAACACGAAAATTACCCATATCTGGTAACACTGAGCGGCAGGGGAGGTAGCGGTACAGTTCTGCCACATCTTCTACACTACACATGTCATATTGAATACACTATTTAGGCATAATACAACCTCTATACTACAAAAATAGCTTATAAAATTATTAGATATGACCTGTTGCATTACTTCTGGGGTCCTTTGGTGTGAAATAACAGCTAAAACATGCATTAAACTGGTCAAATAAAATAACTTTAGATCTGGCAACTATGGTAGTGCCGGGCGACGCATGCGTACTCGTTCAATCCCCTACACTTACCGGCATTTTAATTATTTATTATTGTTGTCA
This sequence comes from Petrolisthes manimaculis, assembly GCA_034508575.1. Lineage (NCBI taxonomy): Eukaryota > Metazoa > Arthropoda > Malacostraca > Decapoda > Porcellanidae > Petrolisthes > Petrolisthes manimaculis. The sequence continues at coordinate 24,881 of JAWZYT010001419.1, read as the reverse complement.
TTTTCAATCTCAATATGATACTGTAAAATATATATTAAAAATCAGATTCCCCCATTAAATAATATGCATAATTTCACTATAATTCATTACAAATCACCAATTATAGTAAATAACAATAATAAAAGAATAGAATTGAGTATAATAATGGTTATTATACACACACACACACACCATCACGAATATAGGCTACACACACACACACACACACCATCACGACTATAGGCTACACACACACACACACACCATCACGGCTATACACACACACCATCATTATAGGTAGTACTTTAAGGGTTATGGCACCCCTTCGGCCCTAATCACTCCATGTGGTCTCCCCAGGGCCTCTCCTTTCCTTCTACGGGCAATACTTTAATAAGGGATTTGGCGCTCCTTCGGCCCCAGCTACTATAAAAAAAAATATATAGTCCAACCACTCTTAAAATGTGGTTTTGGTGGGGACGTGAGGGACCTGTCACCGTTTACAGTGTTGCCGCGAATTCTGATCTCTGACTGACAGAAAGGTGACCTGACATACCTTCACCTTAAAGGTGGCGGCACACTGGGCAATTCTGGCTAGCTTGCCACTTGCTTTTGCTACCTGCCTTTCTAGCAAAAATCGTATATCTCCTGATTTTTAGTCGAATCTCAGATTTTTTGATAAAATAATAGGAAATCTCCAGATTTCTAGATAATACCCAGAAAAATGGCTCGAAATCTCCAGCTGACGTACGATGTATCAGTAATTATCGCGGGGAAGATTTTACAAAATACATCATAACTCGGCCATCACTCCGTTAACCAACTTCCAAATTAAATCCGCTGGCGTTCACACGCAATCCTTCAGTTAGTTACCCCGGGAACCGGGGTAACTAACTGAAGGATTGCGTGTGATCGCCAGCGGATTTAACAGGGAACCGGATTTAACCGGGAACCGGGGTAACTAACAGCCGTTTTCTCAGTCGCTCCACCGCGCGCCCGAGCCCCGAGAATTAGCACCCGCGCGTGTTTTGGTTTTCTCAGTGGTGTTTCTGAGCCTTCCGCGCCCTCTTTCCGACCGCATTATTGGAACAATCGGGCGCCAGGGGTATGAAGCTTTACCACCTCCCAGTGCTCGCCCGAGTCAGTCAGCATGCACTATAAATAATATCTATTTCATAACAAAGCATATTACTTTCTTCTTATTTTTCACCATTATTATTATTATTGCTATTTTTTCATAATTAATTAATTATTATGTAGTAGACACCAACAAGCACCTTATTACACTTCACCTACTAAACTCACCCGATTATAATATTAATGTTTTTTGTTGTTGTTGTAATAAATCGTATATCTCCTGATTTTTAGTCGAATCTCAGATTTTTTGATAAAATAATAGGAAATCTCCAGATTTCTAGATAATACCCAGAAAAATGGCTCGAAATCTCCAGCTGACGTACGATGTATCAGTAATTATCGCGGGGAAGATTTTACAAAATACATCATAACTCGGCCATCACTCCGTTAACCAACTTCCAAATTAAATCCGCTGGCGTTCACACGCAATCCTTCAGTTAGTTACCCCGGGAACCGGGGTAACTAACTGAACCGGGAACCGGGGTAACTAACTGAAGGATTGCGTGTGATCGCCAGCGGATTTAACAGGGAACCGGATTTAACCGGGAACCGGGGTAACTAACAGCCGTTTTCTCAGTCGCTCCACCGCGCGCCCGAGCCCCGAGAATTAGCACCCGCGCGTGTTTTGGTTTTCTCAGTGGTGTTTCTGAGCCTTCCGCGCCCTCTTTCCGACCGCATTATTGGAACAATCGGGCGCCAGGGGTATGAAGCTTTACCACCTCCCAGTGCTCGCCCGAGTCAGTCAGCATGCACTATAAATAATATCTATTTCATAACAAAGCTTTTTTCTTTCTTCTTAAATCGGTCAGAGAAGTACCATAAATGTTATTTACAAGATATAATGCTTGTAATTAGTATATTTTTGGAATACCTAAGCATTTACAAGAATATTGTGGTACCTTCACAAATTATAGCCAACAACAACAACAGCGAGGCCCTGTCAACTAAATTCCAGTTGAATTCCTGCATCATCAGTTAAAAAACAATGGTAAATACTTACTGATTTCTATATATGCCATTCATGAGATGATGAAAGTACAATATTAAGTTTCCAGCTAATGATACATTAAGTGATATATTTATTTATGGTTCGTGTGTACTGTAATCTAAACAAAACATACTTGAAATACTTTAACTTAATGGTATAAATCCACATTTTCAGGACGTCCTGCACGAGATCTTTGCTGGAATATTGGTTGAGCTTGATGATGAGTTACAGCCAAGAAGGTTACCCACAATTGTGCCATGACATACATAACTGCTGAACACGAATTGGTTCAGAGATTCAGATTGTCTAAGGATGGTGTGAGGGATCTTCTTTAGGAAATCAGACCTCGTTTACCAAGAGTTACTAATGGTAGTGGTAAGTTAAGGGTAAACATATAGTTTAGCCACAGAACAGGGAACTACTAATTCCCTTATAAGAGCTCTGTGTGAATTATTGGTGTGTTTTATTGCAGATTTTCATACGTATTTGTTGTTCTATTAATTCTTATCTATAATATTGAATGGAAATAACTTGTGTACATATACCCTAGCCACTAATCTTATGGGTGGGGAAAAACATATTATTTGTGATAGTTGGCAATGAATAATTGCCAAATTATTGTTATTATTCCAACCTGACCTAACCTAACCTAAACTGAAAAAATGAATAGAACAAAAAAAATATATATGAACATCTATATATGTATATAGGTACCCTATATAAAAAGCAAAAAAATCCATATTGTTTACTTTTTAATTTACAGTACATTTTGTCTGGAGTGTTACTCAATTTATTGTGCCTCCTTTTCATAATCAACATTTAAGTAATTAATATTTTCTTGCATTGTCTTATAGGAGTAGATGGTTTGTGCACTGGAATACACTGCAATCTTATGGCTGATGGTTTGTACACAGGAATATCCACCTTGCTCCAGAATGCTACAGTCATCAGTCTCTTCCAGGGAACCATCAACTATACCTGTTAATGCATTAAGCTACATAAGTATCAAGATTGTTCCAGACCAACCAGAAATAGGCACAGTCTGGCCCTTCTTGTCAACTATATTTGGGCAGTGCAGTAAATATAAGAATGAAATTCCTAGAGATTATGCAGAATTCCAAATACTGTACACAGAACTGACGAAAACAGGACACAGCAAATTTTCTCAGTATGATTTGATGTATGTGGTGAAACATGTAATAAAATCTACGTTATGCTTTAATGTAATACAACTATTAAAATTTGTATCCTTACTACTGTGTTGAGTATTCTGTTGAGGGTCATCTTCTAGGAACCGAGACACGCATGAGTTCTCAAATAATTGGTGTGGTAAGAGCAGTAACTCTGGGATGATGTCCTGGACAATTTTCTGCAACTCATCAGACATGGCTGGTGTTGGAGGAGCTCCACTACTGTAAGTTGGGTTAATTTTCTTGACATTCTACATGATCTTTTTTCATTCTGTGAAGGAGAAAATAATCCATTTAGAGAAATGACAAGAATTTAGGAGTAAAACTATGGAATCACACATACATTCATTTGTGTTATTTTTTGGGAAGGAATCATCATGGAATATATATATATATATTTTTAAGAACTACTTGGGAAAAATTATATATTGTAATCCTTTTGCCACCCTTCCCCCACTCCTACAATCTTGTGGTAGAGCCTGGGAAAGTATGGGTTTTGTGTGAGAATATACACAAATTAGATATAAATGGACTTTACCTAATGTGGACCTAACCTTGGCATTGTTCTGGTTGGTTACCTTACACCATCATCAGTCTTAAGGGGCAAGGACAATTATATAGGACAATATACTTTGGTATTAAAGTAACACAACAACTATATAACTGTGTTCTTATGATAATTAGACTTACTTTCTTGGAATCCATTCCTAGGATTGTTTCAGCTGCTTGTCTGTCTTCCTTTCACACATGGAGATAATGGATGTTGTATTGTTTCTCCACTTCCTTTCATGTTTTCTTCCACTGAACAATATCATTATATCATCCTTTCATTGAATTTATTATAGGATGGTGTTTAATAATGGTCGTTAGGTACAATTTCTGCTCCAAGTTCAGTGGTGTGCCTCTGGTTGCCATGGTAATGAAGGTGGTTTGTTTACATTTGGCCTGCAAGTATTACCAATTACCACAGGCTCGCCCGAGCAATGTTGCCAACCCTCACAAGTCCACTCCCGCGGGGGGGTACTTGACTCGGAGGGCTCTCTGGCTGACTGAGAAAACGAATCCGCACTATCAGGCACTGGCGTCTGAGGCTCGGGCACGACTGCTCGGGCGAGCAAACGGAGCGACTGAGAAAACGGCTGTAACTGAAGGATTGCGTGTGATCGCCAGCGGATTTAACAGGGGAACAGTGTTGGCCGAGTTAAGGTGGCGGCACACTGGGCAATTCTGGCTAGCTTGCCACTTGCTTTTGCTACCTGCCTTTCTAGCAAAAACTTGTTATCCGTCACACTGGTAATATCTTGCTAGCGTCAGCAGCCAGCGAGAATGACAACAAAACCTCCTGTGTCCCACCAATCTTGCCTACTTTACAAAGAATGCTGAAGTAAAAATAATGTAAACAAACAAATTGACTTTTATAACCAAATCTAACAAAGACATTAATTAAAAATTGATTATATAACTCCAGTAGAAAAAACGGTACCGAAAATACATTGGATTAATGTCACTTATATACGAGAGTACTAAACTTATACTGTACTTATTACTTGTAACATTGTATTTCTTTGCATTCCTTTTATTATATCTAACCTAATATACTGTCTTGTGAAAATTGTGCTGTAAATTTACTTTAGTACTGTGTTCACTGTAATGTATATTTCAGTATCATTCCCCACTATTTTTAACCATTCTAACACTTTTCATGGTATTGATATAGAAGTACTGTACTTCACTCACTATATTGTATATTTTAGTATCATTACCCACTATTTTTGACCATTCTAAGATGAATTTTGCAATTATATTAAGTGCTATTTAAAGTTAATGTAGTTTGGATCATGTAAATATATATATCTATGTTTATTTATTGCATTTGATAGTATTATTTTGCTTGAGTAAAGAATATTGAGGTCAAATTAGCTGTGTAAATTAGTATTCATAAGAACGACTATACTGTAGGTTAGGTTGGGCTCCCCTATGTTTTCATAATTTATTCATTTCTCAACACTAAACTTTCCCTGAACATGACTATTCTCCCCTCACCACTTTCTATCTCTCTCTATATAAAAAAGTAATAAAACAAATAAATATTTTATGAGACAAAAAAATTGGGAAAACAGCTCTGATAAAGACATACCCAAAAGGCCACTGGTACAGTACAGTATGTGCATTTGGCTTAGGTGGAATACTGTACAATGTAACTCTATTCCTTATTATTTGGAGAATACATAATAAATTCTCAAACAACCTTTCATCTCCATCAATAGATGTTTGTGTGTCAAATTCCCATTTATAATTCCACTCACCTAGGTTGAAATGTAGTACATATTTCATCACAGACCTATTATTTTGTTGCATAAAATGCATTTTGGTCCATGTCTTCAACTTACAGAATTAAAATATGAGCATATTATATGCATTATTGTTTTGGCTTGGTTAGATAGTAATAATAGATACAATACAAAGTTTTATTTTGTCTTGGTTTGAATTTTCTTAACTTCTATTATCTAAAAAAGTAGTCATTGTGTTAGGTGAAATTTCTTAAATACAGAATACAGTACATGGTTAAGGAAAGTACAGAAAAGTTTTGAAAATACTGTTTAATATATAGTATCACAAGTGTTGTACTATTTAATAAATATCACGGCCAAAGGAATATGAAGATGATCCATGCGTACAGCCGCTGAAACCAAAACCGTCTTCATATCCAAGCAAGCACGGTCCAGAGCAGTGTATGGGGCAGCTTGCCTGTTCTTGGGAAATGTAAATAATGCAAATGGCGAATAGTTTTGGGGTGGTTTGACCCGTTCCAGATTTGGTTAGGTTAGGTCTGGCTAATTCTATAATGTTGCTACCGTTATATAGGGAGAAGTAATCATTGTACTTCATTACAAATTTAGATTATTCAGCATGTTTGTTTAACATTTTAAGTACCGCAGGTACTGTATTCACTTTCTTTTAACACTCCAATCCCGTGCTTGAAGATAAAAACACTTATTATGTATCCATGTCAGTTTTTGTCCGCTGATACCGAGCATGCCCATGACTGTCTTTGTATCCCAATCCTATCAAAAAATTCCCACTTTGGCCGTGCACCCCCACTAGACCCACTCGGTGTGTTGTGGATCTTCTTCACCTCTTGTTGAAAGGATCCCTTCAAAGTCACAAACTTGGCCTGGACATCATCTGAAAAATAAGAGCCACATTAATCTTAGCAAAGCCAATGTAAATGTGAGTGCATATGCATTTTGGTAATTTATTTTATTTACCTTTTTTTATTGTAAATCACATGGGATTTGTTTTTACTTTATTGATGGACCGTAAAGGAATCACAGTTATTATGTTTAATTTATCAAGAATGTTTATGAAATTGTAATTTATGTAAGGAAATCTTTACATTACAAATCACATATACATATATTAGTCTACAATCAATTAACTATATTACTTGCTTTATTTTAATTTAAAGTTCACATAATTTGAATAAAACTTCAATTCATTAAAATCAAACTTCAAGTGTTTTAAAGTACTGGTATACAAATATTTAAAATTAAACTTCAGATGTTCTAATATAAACTTAAGGAGTTTTAATTTGAAGTCTGTTGTTCTAAATAAAACTTTAGTTGTTTTATATTAAACTTAAGTTGTTTTATTTTTATTTGAGGGTGAAAAGGTGTAGTGTGAATTTCCCCAACTGGGATCTGCATGGGATTCATAGGCTGAGGCTCATGTTTGGGAATCTTTAGTATGATATTGTTTGGGCACCTATGATCTAAGTTAAAACAGGGAAATAAAAAAACCTCAAGATATATACTGTACCTGCAGTTAAGTTGATTGGTGGTAACGTTAGATGTGTAATGTCCAGCTGTACAGTACTGCTCATGTTAGATGTGTAATGTCCAGCTGTACAGTACAGATATATATATATAGATAGATATACTGCTCATGTCCAGGATCCCACAATATTGGAAGTTCTCTGCATATTTCTAATAACATATATACATGCTCTGATTTCCAATTAAGCTTTCGAGAAGGCCTTATTTTTCAGAGGCACATGAAGACATTCTGGATATCGGGCGTTTGTTTATGTTTACAAAACAACAGGTGATGGTGAATAGAAAAACTGAATACCTATTTTGTGTTGTTCATATAATTCTTTGCTACATTTACAGAGTCGATTAACTAATTGAAGGAACTATTTTCATGTACAAGCTAAGATTTGCATGCTCAATATGTTTTTCCTTGGTATATAAAGGACACAGATAATGGCTCATTTGAGCACTCGATCTGTGAGGCATGCTGGGAGCAAGTTGCTCGGACTTGCTTCCAACATATTATCCGTTTTCCCTCCCGGCAAGAGTCGGTCGCAAACTACACGTTTGGGCTAACAAAATACAAAGCAGGTGGCAAAAGCAAGTGGCAAGTTAGCCCGAATTGCCCAGTGTGCCGCCACCTTAAGTCTGCCTGAGGACAATCTTTTAATCCTGGTTCAACTCTACACCAAACCATGACGCCAACTGGTGATCACGTGTCTTGCTTCATTGCCTCCCTCTTCGTCAATCATTCCTTTTATCCTGTAATATTTATTTCCACTTTTCTCCTCAGTATACTCTACTTTCTTCACTTTATGTATATGTTCTCGATTCTCCTTTTACTGAGGTTTGTTGCTGTGGCTGTTCTGCAAATAGCCTTGTTGACATCCTCCAACATTCCTCCATTCTCCTTCTCCTGTACAAAGTATTGGCTTACTCTGAAGACAATTTCCTTGGCTTGACTATGAAGGTGGGAGCTTCTTTGCTGAGCTGCCATCGTGACACAGTCAAGATGGAAAATGAAGAGTGGGAGCATGTTTTTTATTGCAGGGAAAATTACCTCTACTTGGGCCTTATGCCTGTGCTGGCTGGCCCAACAGGACAGACAGTGGGAGCACTGACAGAAGTTTAAATATTTCCCTGCCTTGTTAATTACCTCCCAGGAGACACATGTACCGTGTTCCAGGTGTAGGCAGTGATGGGTATTGCCGCTCATGATAGTTTTAACATTTATTTTTATTAAGGAACGAGTATATGTATCACTTCCATTTCTTCATAAAATATTATAAACACAATTGTTTCATGACATACCCAACTTAGAACTATGACGAATGTCAACTAAAAGTAGCAACATATTAGTAGCACCACTGTGAAATGTGTATGCCACATTTCTATATTATTACATACAGATTTTGTATTATAAAGTTTATTTGTCACTGACATACTTAAGTATACTTAAGTATATATTATAAAATGGTGTTTTTATGTGTTCGGGTATTTTACATTATATCATACAAGCTACGAATCGCTAGTTTAAGAAACGTGGCGACACTGTAAACGGTGACAGGTCCCTGATGTACCCACCCAAACCACATTTTAAGAGTGGTTGGACTTTCTTTTTTTATAGCTTATAATAGTACTTTAACTGTCCCTCATGTCTTTCTATTTCCTTCCTGCTTGCTGTCACACCTATATATCACCTTTTTCTGGCGCTATAGGACCTGAGGATATATAGGACCTGAGGATATAAGAACTGAGGATATTAAATAATCGAAGTGACGGAAAATAAATAACATTAATAACGTCTGTTAAACTTGTAATAATGGGTATTACCACCAAACTTCAGTTTCCATCCTTGCATACCGAATATATAGGATTTACTGATCTCGGTTTTATTTGATGTAATCATTAAAGAGGCCAGATGATTGATAGTTCATGGTGCCGTCACTTCGATTATTTAATATCCTCAGTTCTTATGTAATTATTCCTCAAGTGTTAACGAAGTCAGTAAGTTAGAGAATGTTGTTCACAAATATCAGATTGCTGAGTTTGATACCGGCGCAAGGAAAATCAATATTATCATGACATCTATAAACTGGCCAAACGTGCATGAAATATGTTCCCATATCAGGATATCCTCCATTTATCATCTTAATAGTAAATCAGCAACTGATTTATCGAGCAATACTGTACAATGTAACATTCTACACCATGAAATATAGGAAATTAATACATCAGGAATCACTTGGTGCCTATATAGATGTTACATCTGCATGAACACAAAATTCCTCACATATACATTATTGTTTCATTGTTATTCGTTTCGCTCATCATACAAGTTTGCCAACCACCATATCCATCTCTCTCTCTCACTATTTATAGTGAGTGGTTCAGATGTGTATCTCGGACCGAAGTTCACGACTGGGAAAGGGAACGCTGACAACACTGCAGGGGCCCTCGCGGCAGTGGAGCCTCGGCTGTATAGAATAGAATAGAATATATTTATTGCTCAGACTTTACAATAAAAGTATGGAGCACAGCCCCTCAGGAATGTTGACATAATATTCACCTAATATTAACACCATTGACACAATATTCAGATATTAACAAATATTTACCTAAAAATATTCAAAATACCCTTAATGAAGTTACTTAAGTTAATTAACAAATTTACATTTTTACTTTGCATAAGTGTGATAAATTTAAAATTATTTGGGTGTACTTTATAATAATCAGGGATATACTTATCTCTTAAATGAATAATATTTTGATTTTGGCACTGTAACAAAACATGATATTCCTCACCTATTTGTTCGCCGTTACACTTATCACAATAACGCTATTCTCTTCTAATTTCACAATATCTACCTTTAATTAATAATCGGTAGTTTATTATTTCCTGTTCGAAACTTACTTATATTTATGCGATTGGTTTTACTTAATTTTACCAGGTATTTCTCAGTCCCATACACTTCCTTATATATTCTATAACTACTACATATTGCTTTTGTTGCTAAATTACTGTACCTACCAAGTTGTTATCCAAAGATCTTTCAGCCTTTGTTCAACAGTTTTTTTAAACCATTTTTTATTATTAATTGTTTGTGACATCCACACACACACATACACACACACGATAAACCACATTCAATATTTATATACTCTTTATATAGTCCAACCATGGTGATGAATAACAGACATATGTAATTGTAATAAACATGTATAGATTACATAGCTCAATTTGGTATTTTTTCCCGTAATCAATCTCAACCAAAAATTTATCATCCTGCATGCATGAAAACCTTATAACCACCAAACTATGTGAAGTGAGGTTGAATAATGAATAGTGGAAGGCTTTGTTTATTTTCACAACAACCCGCCGTGGTCTTTGCTGCCCGCCTTGTGGATAGAGGCTGGCTGACGTACGAGAAACATAAACAATTTAATATATAATCAAAGGTACTGTTAAAATCAAACTACTACCATATGAAACATATACACAAATACCCAAATTAAAGTACTGATGGATGATAGTTAATATAGCAGGTATAATAAGGAGATAAATATTGAATAGATATAAAAAGTTTTGGCGCGGCCAGGCATCACGTGACGTCATAGCGCGGGCAAGTTGTGACATCATAGCGCGGGCAGTACCAAGACTAACAACACGTGTTCAGTTTCAAACCTACCTTCGTGGAGTGAGGACCTACATACACACAGAACTATTAACTGTCTTATTAATATTACTCTTCCGAGGATTGTTTTGCTTATGTTGGATATACCACTGTTGCTGCTGTGGTTGCTGTTTTGATTAATAGGTGAGTAACTAAATAAATATATAATTATTTGTTATATAATTACGGTAGATAAATATATATAATTGTCATATAGTAAAATAATAATGTTTGTAGTGGTCGATCGAGACTTAGAACACCACTTTAAATAATATATAATAATAATAATACTCTTAACTATCTATATAGCAATTATTATTAAGTGTGGATATAAGAGAGAAAGATCTACTTTAATCTATAATAATAATAATACTCTTAACTATCTATATAGCAATTATTATTAAGTGTGGATATAAGAGAGAAACAACACCAGATTAACAAAAAAATAATGGAGATATGTTGCTTGGAATAATGTGGATCTATAGCTGCGTAAATGTAGGGTAAAATATTCCTTCATATTAATTTTGTATAATTATGTGGATGGGACAAGGTTCAAACACACACACACACACATATGCAAGGTATCTTTAATGTAGGGTAATTTATTTATATTTATAATTATGTAGAAATTAAGGACACACACACGCGCATACGATACCTTCCTTTTTATATAGCCTATGTGGACAGGATAGGTTTCAAACACACACACACACACACAGCTGACACAAGCGACTCTACCTGTGTACTCTCTTGTCTTGTTTCCTCCCCTCCCTCCCTTTCTCTCCATCCCTTTCCTCCCTCTTTCCCTTTCTCTCCCTCCACCCACTTGCCCTTTCTCTCCCACCCTCCATAGTCCCTCCTCCTCTCCCTCTATTCTCCCCTACCATGTCCCTCCTCCCTCTTATCTAGTCCTTTTCCTCCCCTACAACCTATTCCCTCCCAAGTTCCTCACCCTCCTCTCCCCTCATTCCACCCTCCTCCCTTCTCCCTCCCTCACCTTTCCCTCCCTAGTCCCTCCCTCATTTGCCTCACCCTTCTACCTCCTCCCACCTTCCTTGTCTAACTACAGCAGAAGGTCCCACGTGTTTAAAAGGGACGTGTGTGTACCCAACACAACTTTTTTCTTTTCTTTGTTGGAGAATCTATAAAACCATTGTATATATATTATTAGGCTATGCAAGAATACCCGTTGTGTTTATGATGCCTTGGTAATTTGGTATGTAAGTTCATGGGGTTGATTCCACAGTGGTTTATTACTTTGTTTTGGTTTGTAAGCACCCAAACGAAAGAATGTTATAGTCGTTTAATTAAGGGGGAAGTTTGGTGTTGGTAATACTGGAGCAGCTGAATCCTCCGAACTATTCCAAACAACAAAACACCATTATTTTTGCTCTTCTGATTCTGTTTCCTAGTATACTTTGGAGGAATCAGAAGGCATTTGTGTGTGCAAGTATGTGTGTGTGAGTGTCCGTGTGTGCGTGTATTTGTGTGTCCGTGTGTGTGTATTTGTGTGTAATGATGCGAGCCCCACCTTGACCCAGTCGGCATTAATTTCTCGTCTTTTGTGTGTGTGTGTGTGTGGGGTCAACGTGAAAGTGAATAGCTTGCTTGCGTGCTTGCTTAACTTGTTTTGCTTGCCACCTTACCTGTCTGTGTGTCACGTTACTTGGTGTTTGTCACGTGTTTGGTCTGTGTTTTGGGACCCTCTGTGTGTGTGTGTAGACGGAAAATAGGAGGTAAACGAGTCCTTCAAATATTACCAAGAAAAACACACACGCACCTATAGAGAAGAAACATATGCCACTTTCAATATTTTTAACCCACATTGATAGGTGTGGATAGACAAAGGAAAGGTAGATGTGTATTCATTGTGTATTTAGTTAGAGATAGAGATAGAAATAGTCATGAGTAGTCCAAGTGTAGATAGAAATAGTCATGAGTAGTCCAAGTGTAGATAGAAATAGTCATGAGTAGCCCAGGTGTATATAGGACAGGTGGTAAGTGAGTTAGTGAGTAAGGGTAGGGTAAGTAGGGGGTAGTAGCAGCTGCCCCAACCGTCACCTAACTTATAATTAACTGGAGACTGTTTCCGCTGACTCTGTAATGTTTGTACTGGTAGCCTAGCCTTACTTTTCTCTCGGTCAAATATCCACCCACACTTTCCTTCCATCGTAGTAAATATCTTGGTAATAAAGAACAACACGTGTATGTATGATTTTGCACCACCTCATAATAATAATAATAATAATAATAATAATATCCACCCACACTTTCCTTCCATCGTAGTAAATATCTTGGTAATAAAGAACAACACGTGTATGTATGATTTTGCACCACCTCATGATAATAATAATAATAATTGAGGGGGTTGAGTTGACGTAAGGTGTTGTTGTTGTTGTTGTTGTATGATTATATTTTGCTATGATACTGATTGTAGTAAATATCTTGGTAATAAAGAACAACACGTAACCTATGTATGATTTTGTAGCATCTCATAATAATAATAATAATTTGAGGGGGTTGAGTTGACCTAAGGTGTTATTGTATGATTATATTTTGATATGATACTGATTAATATTTACGATGGAAGGATAGTGTTGGTGGATATTTGTAGGACATTGGAGCGTCTTGATTCCTCCAAAGTCTGAACGGAAATAAGATCAGATGAACAAAAACTAATGGTGATCTGTTGTTGCTTGGAATAGTTTGGAGGAATCAGTTGCTCCAGATGTACAATACACTCACAATCCGAGACAGGGACGTATAGTGTGAGAGGGGAGGTGGGGAAGGGAGAGAGGGACGTGGACGGTGAGAGGGGAGATGGGGAAGGGAGAGAGGGACGTGGACGGTGCATGAGAGGGGAGAGAGTACAGTATAGGGAGGTGAGTGAGACAGGGACCGTTGTATCAGGTAAGGACCGCTCACTGAAGACAAAGCCAACACAATACAACATACCCGTTTAGGAAATCCGCTTCCTGGCTGGCTGGCTGGCTGGGTCGTGTGGGTGGCAGGTGGGGTGTGTGGGTGGGGGGAAGGTAGGAAGTGGGTGCGGGGTGGGAAGAGGAAGAGTGTGAGGGTGGGTAGGGGGGTGGAAAGAGGAAGTGAGTGTAGGGGAAAGAAGGAAGGGGTGGGGTGTGGGGGAAAGGTGGAAGAGAGAAGGTATGAGGGTGGGAGGAGGAAGAGGGTGTGGGAGAAGGAAGAGGAAAGGTGAAGAGTGGGTGGAGGAAGAGTGAAGGGTGTGGGTGGGTGGGTAGTGAGAGGTGTGGATGGATGGAGGGGAAAGTGGAAGGTGGTGGATGATGATGAAGAAGATGAGGGTCAAGTGGAAAGTGTGTGGAAATGTGGAGGGACAGAGGGGGGGGGGAGTCTGGTGGAAGGTGTGTGTGTGTGTGTGGAACGAAGGAGAGAGAGACAGGCAGATGAGGAAAGAAAGAAAGAGACAGATGAAGAATGAGGGAGAGAAAGACAGGATGATGGAGAGAGAGAGAGCTAGAGAGAGAAACAGACAGATGAAGAGAGAGAGAGAGTGAGTGAAGAGGTTGACTGAGAGAGAGAGAGCGAGACGGACAGATAAAGAGGATAATGAGAGAGAGAGAGAGAGAGAGAGAGAGAGAGAGAGAGAGAGAGAGTGAGAGTGAAGAGGTTGACTTGAAAGGAGGAGGAGGAGGTGGAAGGATCATAAGGGTCAGATAGTCCAGCCATATAGGGTGTAGGTAGGAATCAGACTGCCCCTTACACACACACACACTCTCTCTCTCTCTCTCTCTCTCTCTCTCTCTCTCTCTCTCTCTCTCTCTCTCTCTACACACACACACACACACACACACACTACTATCCCTTAACTATAGGTGAGTATATTAAATTTTACTCTCTGATCTTCTACCAGAGTTTGTGTTTCCAATGATAATATAAAGATGTTTGGAATTTCCTGTATGAGACATGATTTCATATTTGGTCAGCTTTGAGAAGAGAGTGAGTGAATCATTGTGTTGCAGCTGTTCCATTTGTGATTGTGTATGAAAACTGGAGGCTTCTGATTCCTCCTGACTATGCCACGAAACAAGCTTTTTTCCATATAGGCTACAGTAGGTGTGTGTGTGTGTTTCGTGGCAATATTTGAAGGCCTCGTATAACTCCAATATTCTAACTACATCATAATTATATAGGGTCCTCAAAGAATGTCAGAAAGTGGAATGTGTTATAATACGGTACTTGACAGGATTCTTTACCAATGATTCCTGATACAGGTTATGTTTCCTCTATAGTCTATAAAAAAAATAAAAAAATAAAAAAATAAATAGTTCCCTCATTCCCAGTCTCTCTCTCACACACACACACACACACACACTCTCTCTCTCTCTCTCTCTCTCTCTCTCTCTCTCTCTCTCTCTCTCTCTCCTCTCTCTCTCTCTCTCTCTCTCTCTCTCTCTCTCTCTCTCTCTCTCTCTCCAGATTTACCAACACTACTTCCCCCTAAAATATGTGTGTGTGTGTGTGTGTGTAGACAATAGAATATCCAGATAGGCTACAAAATTTTTCTTCCGTGGCACAATATAAAAACAAATAAATCATTATCATATCTAACTTGGCTATAATTATACAACAACAACAACAACACCTTATGTCAACTCTAACAACCCTTGCAATTATTTTTATTATTATGTTATTATTATTATTATGTTTATTATTATTATTATTATTATTATTATTATTATTATTATGTGTTGTAAAATCATACATACATACTGTACATACATGTGTTGTTCTTTAGTATGGAAGGAAAGTGTTGCTGGATATTTGATTGTACACACACACACACACACACACACACACACACACCTCCCCCGCAAGGCTCCTCCCTCTCCCAGCCTCAGACAACTTCCAAGGACACACACACACACACACACACACTTTACTTTCACTCACCTGCATCCACCTCCACACGACCTCTCTCTCTCCCTCTCTCTCTCTCTCTCTCTCTCCTCTCTCTCTCTCTCTCTCTCTCTCTCTCTCTCTCTCTAGTACTTTCACTCACCTGCCCACCATCACTACAAGTTCTCTCTCTCTCTCTCTCTCTCTCTCAAACATACACCTTACTTTCACTATCACCTGCTCTCTCTCTCTCTCTCTCTCCTCTCTCTCTCTCTCTCTCTCTCTCTCTCTCTCTCAACACATTCGTCTCCTACTTTATACTGTATAGTCACAGTCAAATATCCACCCACACTTTCCTTCCATCGTAGTAAATATCTTGGTAATAAAGAACAACACGTGTATGTATGATTTGGCAGCACCTCATAGTAATAAAAATAATAACTACAACAACAATAATAATAACTGTAATAATAACAATAATAATAGCAACAATAACAACAACAATAATAACAACAATAATAATAACAATAATAATAATAACTGTAATAATAACAATAATAATAGCAACAATAACAATAACAACAACAACATTAATAACAATAATAATAACAACATAATAACAATAATAATAATAACAATAACAATGGGTTGTAGATTAGATTACAACTAGCTCATCCCACCGGTAAAGTAACAGTATTTTACTTCACCGTTTCTATATCTATTTCTATATCTATATTATATTTCAATTCAATCTTTTATTCCTTCTCTTCCTTCCTCTCCTTCATCTCCTTCTCTTCTTTCTCCTCCCCTTCCTTCTCTTCCTCTTCCTCTCCTTCTCTTCTTTCTCCTCTTTCTCTTCCTCTTCCTCCCCTTCCTTCTCTTCCTCTCCTTCTCTTCTTTCTCCTCCCCTTCCTTCTCTTCCTTTCCTTCTCCTCTTCCTTCCTCTCTTCCTTCTCTTCCTCTCCTTTTATTCTCGTATTTTTTCCCTTCTCTTCTTTCTTCCTTTCATTTATTCCTCCTCCCTCTTCTTTTCCTCCTTTTTTCCCCTCTCCCTTCCCCCCTCCCTCTTTCCTTCCCTTACCTCCCCTTCCCTTCCCTTCCCTCCCTTCCCTCTCAACGGTTTCTCTCTCCCCCCACACTTCAAAGATTACGTCACCACCTTATCTCCCCTCCCTCCCCTTCCCTCTCCTCTCCCCTCCCTCTCCTCTCCCCTTCACTCCTCTCCCCCTCTTTCTCTCTCCCCCTCTTTCTCTCTCCCCCTCCTCTCCCTCATTTTATCTCCCCCCCTCCTCTCCCTCATTTTCTCTCCCCCTCCTCTACTCTCCCACTCCCTCCCCCACTCCCTCCCCCTTTCCTCCCACTCCTCCACCTCCCCTCTCCCTCCCCCTCCCCATTCCTCCCTTCTCTCCTTTCCTCTCCACCCACAACCGTCTCTCCTTCCCTATGTTGTTATTATTATTATTATTATTATTATTATTATTATTATTATTAACGGAATCGGAATTATTAATATCTATTATTATTATTATTATTATCAACGGAATTATTATTATTATTAACGGTATTATTATTTAGTATTATTATTACTATTACTATTACTATTGACGCTATTATTACTATTATTATTATTATTATTTATTATTATTAATATTAATGTATTCGTAAGTCAGCAGACAGTATTGCCAATTTTTTCTCTCTGCTGTTTGTTGTATGTCCCGTTAACTTATTACTG